>JBAMJR010000003.1:377500-460000 GCA_038501785.1 Myoxocephalus aenaeus | reverse complement strand
GGTGAGTGTCAAAATCAGCAGATGCCTGTGTTAGAGTTTAATGTTTTATCTTTCCCACAGCAGAACACATGTTGGACATTGTTAGATTTGGGTGGATATCATATCAGACTATAACTTTATCTAAAATACCAATTCAACCCCCAACAAGTGTGTGTGTGTGTGTGTGTGTGTGTGTGTCATAGCTACAGCCATCAAGGTGGCTCCTGGCCTTTTGTCTATGTTGCTGAGCCATCAAGACACACAAAACATAGTTTTTTGTCTGTAGTATGAAGCCTGTTTGTAGTAGATATTTCCCCACAACTTATCTTTCTGTCTCTCTCTCTATATATTTATCTGTAGGTTTGTGACACCATACTTGGACACACCAGGGAACGCTTTGCCTTCAAAGACCACCTCACCAGTGCCACCTTACTGCAGGGCCCCCAGTTTGAATGCTACGTCAATGTATTCCCTGAAGTTGCTCTGGCCACCACATTGAATGTTTCTTAAACCATTCTGCTCTGAACCTCTCATGCCCAAAGTTACAGTTTGTTGATAGTTGTTATTGGACAGTGTTGAGCACTGTGTTTTCTTGAAATAAAGCTTTGTTTTTTAGAATATTCTACTCTAAACCTCTTTTCTTCTCATTGTGGAGTGCTATTTAAACCGCGCCGCCCAACTGCGCCCCCCCCCCCCCAAAAAAAATGTCACCAGCCGCCACTGGTCCCAAGGACGAACGATTGAAAGTGAGCGCTCAGCTTCAATCACTGATGTTAAAAACCTCAAACCAAGCCAGAAATCTAGGTGTAGTTATGGATTCAGACCTCAACCTGAACAGCCATATCAAGACAATTACAAAATTAGCCTACTACCACCTGAAGTATATATCAAGGGTTAGAGGACTTATGTCTCAACAGGATTTGGAGAAACTTGTCCATGCATTTATCTTCAGTAGACTTGACTACTGTAACGGTGTGTTCACAGGCCTCTGTAAAAAGTCAATCAGAAAGCTGCAGCTGATTCAGAACGCTGCAGCTCGAGTCCTCACTAAGACCAGGAAAGTGGATCACATCACACCAGTTCTGAGGTCTTTGCACTGGCTTCCTGTCAAACAAAGAATTGACTTTAAAATCCTGCTGCTGGTTTATAAAGCACTGAATGGTTTAGGGCCTAAGTATGTTTGTGATCTGCTGCTACCTTATGAACCATCCCGGCCACTCAGGTCGTCTGGGACGGGTCTACTTTCTGTTCCAAGAGTCAGAACTAAACATGGAGAAGCAGCGTTCAGCTTTTCTGCTCCACATATCTGGAATAAGGTTCCTGAAAGCTGCAGGTCTCCTGAGACCCTCAGCTCCTTTAAATCCAGATTGAAGACTTTTCTGTTTGCTGTTGCCTTTAATTGAACCAGATTCAATCGCTGCATCTCACTACTGCATTTTATTTCTTACATTCCAGCTTGAATATTTGACATTTTTCGATAGAATATTGAGGCAGAGTGTAGGGAAGCATTTAGGAACTCCTGAATCTTCTTCTCTTCTTTTTCTTCTCTTTTCAGTCCAAACCTGGACCCCATGCTACTCCTCAACTTTAAATACTTCCAGAAATCCCCCTTCTCGTCTAAATTAAACGTTTCTTTAAGGTCCTCCAATGATAAATGTTAAATGAGCCGTCTCTGTAGAGATCTTTGATAACATGTATTCCTTTTGCCAGCCATGTATCCCATATAAATACTTTTTTTTCCCTAAACAGGGGGGTATTCTTCGTACGTGGTTCAACAAAGTCGATCAAATGTCCTATTATCCATCTTAAATTAGCGAGATGATTGACATCAGGCTTTCCCGGTTCTTCAAAGGTTGACCCGCCCTCAAACGGTCTCGTTCATTCGAACCAGACGTCCGTCATCTGGATAAATGCGCGTGCACGCTCCTCCTCAGAAGGGGGAGGAGTCGAACACAGATTCAATGATCTTCAAACGCGACAATTTTAAATAAACTCAGAGAAAGAGCGTCTCTTCTCTCCGTGGAGGAGCAGGAGATGATCACGACTACATATGATGAATTTAATCCATAATCATGGCAAAGTCTAACGGTGCGTTCACATCCAAAGTGAGCGAATATTCGCAACACTTCCTGTTTGTGAACGCAGCTTAACGCCGCCTCCGCTGTTCGGGCTAGAGTCACATAAGCATCGCAAAATATCAAGTTAAATGCGTCAGTGTTGGGAACGTGTATCGGCTAATTTTAAGTGCCTCATCACCCAAATCAATCAGATTATATTTATTTAAATGTGCTTGCTGGCAGTATACAAATGAATATATACACTTATGAGGATATATGTACTGTATGTGTGTATGTATCATACATGTGTAAATACATGTATGTGTAGATTACCATATAACTAGGAGTTTGAATCTGTGTATGGGCGGATCAGTACCGTAATCATTTTATACAATAATGATATGTATGGTGTACTAATAACACTGTCATATAATTGCGCTTGAACACATCCATAAATTTCTTAAGCGCTAAATAAACGTTACGAACAGCACGCCATGCAGTGGCTTTCCCGATGTTCTCCACATCGCAGACACTGTGCAAACATGTACCAGTCACAAAAAAGGTGATCAAGTCTGTGAGACAATTTGATCCAGTCTGCATACAGTATGTGATCCAGTCTGCATACAGTATGTGATCCAGGCGATCCTCTGCTGCGCTGTGGTGTTTAATGTACGACTCGAGGAGGTCTCGGCAGAATCTAATGCGCCGCGTACAGGAAGTCATGATGATGTGAGAACGGATCTTGGCGATCTGGAAGAACTCTCTCCCTATAAAACTAATATAACTAATATCACTCCTTCATCAATGAGGAAGGGAGCTGCCTTTTTTGTCCGGTGGGAGTGGCCAGCTTATCCAGTGAATTTCACTAAACCTGCTGTGGAGCAGGTTAAGGGATTTCAATGTGTTGCTATGGTGATTTATCTAAACTTGCTTCGAAGAACTGAAAAGCCTGACCTATGTCATCTCATCCTGAAAATTATCTGGCTAACTCAGTAAACCAGGTAGTGACAGAATTTATCCACTCAGCGCCCTAAAAAAGACTCACGGAGGGGCCATTCTCATTTGTCCCAAGGGTGAGTGTTCCCGTCTCTCGTTCTTGTTAGGGCTAATCTCGCGAGGCGCCATTATAACAACATGACAGCGGCGAGTGCAAGCACGGGCACTGCTCTTCAAAGGAGACCAAACGCCAACTTGGTAAAATCTCTCCTCCAACACCTGTTAGAGAGAAGAACTTTGGCGGAGAAACTACAGGTAAAACACCTGGTGCCAGATCAACCGGACCTCACCTTCTGTGGAGACGGCTAAGCTACACCAGGACAGTTTGGCTAAGCTACACCAGGACAGTTTGGCTAAGCTAGCTACTGGATGCAGTCGTGCGAACACCGTATTTTACTTTCCATGCTTGCTTTTTAAATCAACGTGGACCGATCCAGCATGGACAGCTACGGGAGTAAGGGACATGAAGCTCTTGTCGGAAAAATTAAGAAAACATGAGAAGACACATGGATAACTCCATCAAGCTCCTAAGCTAGAATATCAGGCTAAATCAACATCGCTACCCACGGACACAGGACTACGGTGAAGAAACACAATGAGGTGGATAAAAACAGGCACAAAATAATTGATTATTAATGCAAATGAGGAGTAAGCAAACATAATTCCTTTTTTGTGCCTTTGTACACAGCTCTTACGTTGGTTTTGGGAATTTATCAATACATTTGAAATCATCAGTCAAGTGCAGGACTATCTTTCGAAGGGGTATGCAACATGAGATATATATATATTTTAATATACTGAATTGTATTAATGAGATGTCCTTATTGTGGAAAAAGTGTTGGAATGAATGTTAAATATTTAACTGCAAAGTAGTAATGTGTGATACCTTTTTTTTGCATTGTATCATACAGGGATGTTTGCTGAAATTGATTAGATGGCCCTACCAAAAGAAATTGCCACCAGACGCCACTGCCCTCATCCATATAAGCTCAAACATAATGTTTGAAACTACATAGTACATGACAAAGTATCTGCAAGAATATTTTCAGAGCCCTTTTTATGACAGATTTGGAGGTTGTAGTCTTGGATCACAAACAACGCATAACACGTTGTTTGTGATTATGCATTCGGGAAAAAAAGACAAGAGGGTTATGGTCGGTGAAAACTTTAATCGGTTTCGCACTTGACTCAAGATAAACCTCAAAATGCTGTCGGGCGAACAACTTTACCAGAGCCTCCTTCTCTATGGTAGAATATTTAAGCTGATGCTTGTTGAATTTCCGTGAGAAGTAACACAGGATGATCGCTGACCTTGTCATCCACTTGCGGAATAACTGCCCCAGCTCCGACCACACTGGCATCAACTTCCAGGCATGAAAGGCAAGGAGAAATCTGGGGCATTTTTACTTTCTTTCACATATTATTTGGCTGTCATGTGTTCGGTCCCGCCCCCGTATCCCCTAGACTGAAAAGGGGACGTAACACAATTGGGTGCTCGTCAGGGATACACCTGCAATTTGATTAACAGCGACCAGAGGCTGTTGTTGAGCAAACTCCACGACTAACTTTTTTTTTTTTAGTGTGGACGTTTAAATGCAGTTTCATACCTGCCTTGCGGGCAAATGTTTTACCACAAACTGAACAACTAAATGGTTTCTCCCCTGTGTGGTTACTCATGTGATATTTCAGGGCTCCTTTTTGTGAAAATGTCTTACTACACATGGAACAACGAAATGGTTTCTCCCTTGTGTGGATCGTCATGTGACATTTCAGAGATCCATTTTGTGAAAATGTTCGACTACAAACTGAACAACTAAATGGTTTATCCCCTGTGTGGATCATCATGTGAAATTTCAGGGCTCTCTTTGTTGAAAATGTTTTACTACACACGAAACAACTAAATGGTTTCTCCCCTGTGTGGGTCTTCATGTGACATTTCAGGTATTGTTCTTGTGAAAATGTTTTACTACAAACAGAACAACTAAAGGGTTTCTCCCCTGTGTGGTTACTCATGTGACATTTCAGGGCTTCCTTTTGTGAATACGTTTTACTACACATGGAACAACAAAATGGTTTCTCCCCTGTGTGGTTAATCATGTGACATTTCAGGGCTCCCTTTGTTGGAAATGTTTTACTACACACGGAACAACTAAATGGTTTCTCCCCTGTGTGTATCATCATGTGACGTTTCAGGACTTCATTTTTTGAAAATGTTTTACTACACACGGAACAACTAAATGGTTTCCACCCTGCGTGGTTAGTCATGTGATATTTTAGTTCTCCCTTTTGTGAAAATGTTTTACTACACACAGAACAACTAAATAGTTTCTCCCTTGTGTGGATAGTCATGTGAGATTTCAGGCCTCCCTTTCCTTTACATGTTTTACTACACACGGAACAAATAAATTTTTTCACTCTGCTTTTGTAGAGCCATCTAGTGCGTCTCTTCAGACGTACCTTGTTGTCAGAGCTTCCAGCACATTCAGGCGAGCGGATTGATGTATTTCCAGTACTACAGTTCACATCACTTACAGGTACTTCATTGTTTTGCAGAGGGTTTAAATCTGACTGAGGTTCCTGAGTCTCCTTCCAATCTCTACTGTCATCAGTCTCAGGTTCAGACAAGTCTTCAGTCTCATCAGTATCTGGTTCTGATCCTCCACAATCAGCTCCATCAGCTTCTGTTTCCATCGGTTCAGTTTGTCTTTGATAAACCTGTGAGGACTGAGCTTCTTCTTCATCATCATCATCTTCACTCTTTACAGGAGTTAATGAGAAGTTGATAACAGCCTCCTCCAGCCCTTGAAGCAGCTCTCCCTCCTGACGGATCCAGAGTTCCTCCTGCTCCTCTTTAATGTGTGGGGGCTCTGGGTCCTCCTGTTCCTCTTTAATGTGTGGGAGCTCTGGGTCCCCATGTTCCTCTTTAATGTGTGGGAGCTCTGGGTCCTCCTGTTCCTCTTTAATGTGTGGGAGCTCTGGATCCTCCTGTTCCAGACTGGAGCTCCAGTCCTCCTGCTCAGGGGGAACCTCTTCTTTAACCACCAACAGCTGCTGGACGTCTGTGGAGAATAAAATACATTCATACGTCTGAGAAGTCTTATATTAAACTCTATTATTTAAGAGGTTTATCACTGAAAAAGAGGTGAATTAGTTGTAAATGAGAGAAGCATGACCCCTAAATAAAAACATGCTGCTGCTGTAGTAAACATCACACATCAACTCGTGTTGCATTGACTGAATCACTCCAACGGCATTAGTAGCAGATGCAGAGACTACATGTTCCACTAACTGTAACTTGATCCACTGACCGGTTACTTTAGTTCCCCTCTAGTACACCAACGGCCATGTGTAGCTAATATAGTGAAAGAAGAAGTATACATATAATTTATTTGGTTTAAACCACACAAGATGGTGCCTCATTGGACAAGCCCCACTAGGAACCCCAGGGAGTCCCTGTGACTCAGTCACGGCGTCCCCAAGACTATATACATTAGGGCTGCAACAAACGATTATTTTAACAATCTATTAAACTGTTGATTATTCTTTCGATTAATCGGATAAAAAAAAAACCCACAAAAAAGCATTAATTTCCAACCCTTTATTCAAAAACAGAACTGACTGAAATCTTCAGAAAGTGCACAAACAGGTTGCTCCTTGAACATCCCTGAGCTGTTAAAGTAATTAAAAAAATGGACTAACACAAAACATACACATGTATGCCTTACATCTGCCAAATATATAGGCTTTGTATTATAGGCTTTGGGGGTGGGGGGGTTCTCTTTTTCTGTAAATAACTTCATTTTGTGACTCCATCTGTGCTTTAATAAATAACAGAATAAAGAAAATTGCAATCACTTTCAAGTAAATCAGATTGCTCCACCAGACAATTTTTTTTATTTTTAAATTGCAATCACTTGGAACAATGAAAATAAAGTTATATCTGTGCAAAAAAAACTAATATTGAGTTACTACTAAATAGCTCATTGTGGAAAACAATACGCCATTTTTTTGTTTTGCCAAACAAAACAGAATGAGTGCAGATGAGCATCAAGTTGCATCAGTATTAATGGCTGCAGTGAGCCTCTACACCTTCTAAAAACGGGGTTGTAGATTTGATACAATTCATGTTTTGAGACACGCAGCAGCAGAAAGGACGTCACGGAGACTTCTGGCAAAGAGCCAAAAATCAAGTCGTGCAAGCGTAACCTGTTAACGGCGTAACATAAACATTTACCCGAAAGTACAGGCTTTTCTCCATGTATTTATTAATGACTTAGTTTTATGTCCGTGTACTTTGTACTTTTGTAATATGTGAAGCCAGCAGCTCATTGTTGGTAGAAGACACGAGCACTTTGTCTCTTTCACCTGGAGCAGGAGAGCTGCTCCGGGTTCAGAGAGATGCTCCGGTGTTCCTCACATGAGAGCTGCTGTTGCCATCTTCACCCTGGGAGCGTTTAAAACGCAGATATAGATCTGTTTTTCACGCGACATATTTTTCGACGCTCTCTGTCCACTGCTGTGTGCTCAGTGCTTACCTGTGTGTGCGTGCGCACGTGTCTGTGCGCATCGGGACAGAACTCCGCTGTGCGCGACGCAGAGCAAAGGAGAAGTGTTAACGCGACCATGTAGAGACCGAAATGACAAGCTGTGTGTGGATAAGATCAATAAAATACGGCCGTTTAGTTTATTTAATAACAGAACAAGGTGTAGACCTGTTCTATAGGAAAGAGAAACTTAAATGACGACTTGTGATCTGGCGCTATTGAGAAAATTACAGGGGGGCGGGGGTTTCTTCAGGGGCCCGCCCCCTATTATAACGGTGGGGGAAACACTGAAAAATACAGATCAGAAAACTTAACAGGATTTGTTTGAATGTCAGAACTTGTTCTCTACACTACACTCACAGACGCAGAACTCCAGTTCTCCAGAGAATTCCAGTTTAACCTTACATCATACAAAACAAATCAGAATAAACTGAAGGAGTTAACTAAATACTTACATTCTGTAGATACCTGGAAATTCACGGTTCAAGAGCAAACACACACTGACACGGGGCATTCTGCACCGTACCTCAGAGGCTACATTTACACATTGCTTCTTTTGAAGCCCCCGCGGTATTTTAAAACGAAGAAACGTGGTTTCAACATTACATTACATTACATGTCATTTAGCTGACGCTTTTATCCAAAGCGACTTACAATAGTGCATTCAATCATGAGTACAAACTCAGAAAAACAACAATCAATAATCAATAAAGTGCAGTTTCTTCGCTAGAGTTAAATTTCGAAAATTACAAAGTGCTATAAATAAGAGACATCAAGTGCTACTAGAGTGCTAGTACAGTGCTACCTTCCTTATTCAAGGTGTAGTCGAAAGAGATGCGTTTTTAGTTTTCGGCGGAAGATGTAGAGACTTTCTGCTGTCCTGATGTCAATGGGGAGCTCATTCCACCATTGAGGAGCCAGGACAGCAAACAGTCGTGACTTTGTTGAGTGTTTAGCTCGTAGTGACGGAGCTACAAGTCGTTTAGCAGAAGCCGAGCGGAGTGCCCGAGCTGGGGTGTACGGTGTTACCATGTCCTGTATATAGATAGGACCCGATCTGTTCGTGGCACGATACGTAAGTACCAATGTTTTGAAGCGGATGCGGGCGACCACCGGTAGCCAGTGGAGTGTGCGGAGGAGCGGGGTAGTGTGGGTGAATTTCGGGAGGTTGAAGACCAGTCGAGCAGCTGCATTCTGGATGAGCTGTAAAGGTCGAATGGCGTTAGCGGGTAGACCTGCCAGGAGGGAGTTACAGTAGTCAAGTCGCGAGATGATCAGAGCCTGGACCAGAACCTGTGTCGCCTTCTGGGTGAGAAGGGGACGTATCCTCCTGATGTTGTACAACATGTACCTACAGGAACGCGTTGTTGCGGTAATGTTGGCAGTCAGGGAGAGTTGACTGTCAAGTGTCACACCGAGGTTCCTGGCAGTCGGGGTCGGGGTCAACACTGAGTTGTTGAAGGTGATAGTCAGGTCGTGGGTGGGAGAGCCCTTTCCTGGAAGGAAAAGTAGTTCCGTCTTGTCAGGGTTGATTTTCAGGTGGTGCGCGGACATCCACTGAGAGATGTCAGTCAGACAGGCAGAGATTCGTGCCGCTACCTGTGTTTCTGACTGGGGAAACGAGAGGATCAGTTGGGTGTCATCAGCATAGCTGTGGTAGGAAAAGCCATGGGCGCGAATGACAGAGCCGAGAGAGTTGGTGTACAGAGAAAAGAGAAGAGGACCCAGGACGGAGCCTTGAGGGACCCCAGTAGTGAGAGGACAAGGCTCAGACACAGATCCTCTCCAGGTTACCCGGTAGGTGCGGTCCTTGAGGTAGGACAAGAAGAGGGAGAGCACAGTGCCTGAGATACCCAGGTCCTGGAGGGAAGAAATGAGGATCTGATGGTTCACTGTGTCAAAGGCGGCAGAAAGGTCTAGAAGGATAAGGACAGAGGAGAGAGAGGCTGCTCTTGCGGTGTGGAGCTGCTCAGAGACAGCAAGGAGGGCAGTCTCTGTTGAGTGGCCTGCCTTGAAACCAGACTGGTGAGGGTCCAGAAGGTTGTTCTGGTGGAGAAAGGAGGAGACTTGGTTAAAGATAGCTCGCTCCAGAGTTTTGGAAAGAAAGGGAAGGAGAGAGACCGGTCTGTAGTTGTTGACTTCCGACGGGTTGAGAGTGGGTTTCTTTAGGAGAGGGTTAACTCTTGCCTCCTTCAGAGAGTTAGGGAAGCAGCCAGTTGAGAGGGAGGTGTTGATAAGCTGGGTGAGAAAGGGAAGAAGATCAGGAGCAATAGACTGGAAAATGTGAGATGGGATGGGGTCAAGGGGGCAGGTGGTTGGGCGGGCAGAGGTTACCAAGGTAAGAACTTGATTGGGAGTCAGGGGGGTGAAAGAGGAAAGCAGAGGGGAAGAAGATGAAGTTAATGGAGGTGAGGTTATGGAAGACGGATTGTTAAATGAGGAGCGTATGTCTTCTATCTTTTTTGTAAAGTAGTCAACAAAGTGGCTCGGTAGAAGGGTGGAGGGAGGAGGAGGACAGGGGGGGTCAAGGAGGTTGGAGAAGATAGAGAAGAGTTTTTTGGGGTTAGAAAAATTTGATTCGATTCTAGATTGGTAGAACAGGCTTTTGGCTGCAGAGATAGAAGCAGAGAAGGAGGAGAGAAGAGAGCGATAGGCGAGCAGGTCATCGGCATGTTTGGTTTTTCGCCATTTCCTTTCTGATGCACGCATGGTGGCTCTCTCGACTCGCACTGAGTCAGACAACCACGGAGCCGGAGAGGACTTGCGGACCTTTCGTGCTGTAAGAGGACAGAGAGAATCTAGAGAGGAAGACAGAGTAGAGAGGAGCATTTCTGTGGCAGAGTTAGGATGCAAGAGTGAAAAGGAGTCAGTTGACGGAAGGGCTGACAGAACAGACGAGGCCAGAGAGGAGGGCGAGAGGGAGCGGATGTTGCGACGGACAGGTGCAGAGTCTGTTGGTGTGACAGGTTTGTCAGTTCCAATGAGTGGGAGAGTGTAAGAGATAAAGAAGTGATCGGAGACATGTAGAGGGGTTACGGTGAGGTTGGATGTAGAGCAGTTTCTGGTGAAAATCAGGTCGAGGTGGTTGCCAGCTTTGTGAGTAGGAGGGGAAGGACTGAGTAAGAGAGCAAAGGAAGACAGTAAGAGTAGCAGGTCGCATGACTTCTCTGTCTGGATGTTAAAGTCACCCAAAAGGATGAGCGGAGGGCCGTTTTCTGGGAAGTTTGATAGGAGGACATCTACTTCTTCCAAGAAATCTCCCAGGGAACCAGGTGGACGATAGAGAACAACAATGTTTAGTTGAACCGGATGAGTAACCGTCACAGCGTGAAACTCAAAAGACAGTGGGGTAGACAGTGGAAGCGTGGAGACAGAAAAACTCCACTTGGGAGAGATAAGTAGACCTGTGCCACCGCCCCGGCCACTGGGCCGAGGTGTGTGGCTGAAGGAGAAGGCAGAGGAGAGAGCAGCAGGGGTAGCTGTGTTGTCTGGTGTGATCCAAGTCTCAGTGAGAGCCAAGTCATTGAGCTCAAACACGGGGAATGAATGACTAGCTAGCAAGCTAAAGACAATGGTTAGCCTAGCTGCTAAGTTATAGTAGCAAGCAATTCGACCACGCAGTGACATACAAAAGGATACAATGGGCTGCACCAGAACCTTCTGGACCTTCTGTCCACTGTTTTTTTTTTGCTGCGCTCAACTCAACTTTTTTTTAATTATACGCAAACATCTCCGCGACTTATTGATTGCCGTAATAGTCGTGCGACACAACGACTCGATAATGAAATTCTTTGCCAACTCTTTTAATAATCAAATTGTATTGATTCGTTGTTGCAGCCCTAATATACATGGTGCATTCCTTCACCCTGCACCGTCCATGAGACTCACGTTGCTCAAAGGAGGTGAAACAACGTTGGTGCCTTTAAAGAAAACACCCTGAGGGAATATAACTACATTCTCTGGTCCAACAACAGACTGCTTCTGGATCCTGAAGGAGAAACAGATAACTTGCTCCGTGCTCCTCTACTTTAACCTGCAGAATGAAGAACACTAAATTCCTGGATTCTTTAAGGAGACATTTGTTGTTTTCTCCTCCGCCAGATGAGAATCAAGTAAGAGGCTTTTGTCTGGGCAGAGATGGGTCACAGTGTGGTAGTCGGTAGACTGTATTTTACCAGGTAAATGACCAGTTCCCATTTGCTGAACCCGAGTTCTCTAGTCGGTCTTCAGGGTGAAAAAGTTACAGATACTGTACTGGTGCAGTGAGGATCTGCCTTGTTTTGAGTGCGCACTCACGCACTTTGAGTAGAAGTGTTGTCTGTCACTACTTTCATCAAAATGAGAGAGGGACTGAGATAAAATGGGACCGAGGAATGACTTAACACTACAGATCAAGCGTCATGGGGTGTGTGCAAATGAAAAAATATTACAACAGTTTTTGTTTTCAAACTAAATATGTACTCATTATATATATATATATATATATATATATATATATATATATATATATATATATATATATATATATATATATATATATTTGAGTCAAAATATGTTCTATAGAAAATCAAACTATTCAATGTTTACACAGTTTTCAGAACAAGAACATCACATGTACTCTGTGTGTATGTGTGGACTATGGACTGTTTACCAGCGCATGGTCGTGTGTCGCGTCGCGCAGAGTAAAAATGAACAGCTGATTTTCCGTCTCTCTGTGTTGTGTTTTAGTACACTGCAAGGAAACAGTGTTTTTTCCCTCTGGTGGGTAGTGTGATGTCTATCTGACTAAAAAAACAGTGTCTTTTAGCAGCGTAGGTCCTTTAGGGATTTCCTGAGTGTTCAATGGGTAGTTTCACACAAAATGCCAATGGACACCTGAATTAATAAATCTCGGTGAAAGGCGGTGCTCGACAAAAATGCCAGAGCCGCTCACAGCTGCTAGTTTAAATGTTATATTCCAATGTAAATTTAACATTCTCCCATTTCTGGCACTGTGTTTATTGTTCAATGTTCTGCACCACCTGCCATGACAAATTCCTTGTATGTGAAAACATACGTGGCAATAAATGTTTCCGATTCTGATGTGACTGTGCTTATGTTACTAGGGACAGCGTGTGATTTATTTCTATTTAATAACAACTTTTCCACAACGCTGGGCTTCAGGCGGTTTCTTTGCTAAAAATTTGTACGATTTCGATGCTTTATAAAACACCCTTTCACACGCCACAATACTCTATGGCAGTGGTTCTTAACCTTTTATCAGTGATGAACCCCCTGTTAAATATATTTTTCAGCCAAGTACCCTCTAACCCATGGGTGGGCAAACTATGGCCCGTTGTGAGTTTTAATCCGGCCCGCCGAATATTGGTACAAAATTGTTCAAATCATACTAAAGACTGCATTCATTTTGCCTTTTTCCTGTATTATCCAGACGTTTCAGTTGATCCCACTCTCCAGTACAAACGCTCTAACAGCCCTTATTCAAAGTAAATTACGTTTTTAAAGTTGTGAAATGAACAAACAGCTGAATCCAGAGTTATTTCCTCGGCATAATGAACATGCATCAGACCCATGAGACTGCGCCGCCCTGCGCTCTCATGTGACACATCAGGTTCTACCTTCCAGCTTCCTTCCCCAACGCGTTTCTTCCGGCGTGCCGAGCTTAAGTCGGATGTGGGCCCGGACGTTTTGGCTACCTGGGCTGTCATAAGACTATGATACAGCGCTGCAGGAGTTTCAATTGGAGCTGATTGATCTTCAATGTGACTCCGTCTGAAAGGAGAAGTTCAACTCTTAAACTGGATGAGTTGTATGCTTCACTAAACATCAGGAGGATCACAGAGGATGCTGCCAAACAACGGCATCCCAGACGTTCAGCGTGATGAACACCGCACATCCCAGTTACCTGATGAACACCTCAGATCTGTCCTGAGAACCAAACTGAAACCAAACTTTAATGCACTGGCAAAAAAGGGTAACCAACAACACAGTTCCCATTGAAATTACATGTTTCTTTACGTTTTAATTTATATTAGTTCAACAAACACTCTTCATCCATCTGATTCTCATCATGGCCCCTGAGCCATAGACGATAAATACACAGCGCTGTGCCATCAGTGTCTGATTTAATATAGAATATATACGATTCAGTTTATGAACTTACACTTTATTTGATTTATTTATTAAATAACTACCTAATAGAACAAAGACCACCAACCTGCTCTTTGTATCCGGACTTCCGGGTTGAAAACAGCGTCCAGTAGTCTCCGTTGTCGCTCGTTCTCCTCTTTTGATCTAGAAAGTTCCTCCTCGTTCTCTGCTGTCGTTCTTTCAAACAGCATTTTGACTTTAGACATTTTCACAACGACAGAACCGTTTCCTCCACACAAACTCCGTCACTAACCCCGTTTCCTCTCCATTGAACTGGGACGAGCTGTGTCTGTTTGCAGCATGCTAAGCTAACTTCAGTATCTCTGTAGGCTACCGGGAGATGAGTCAGAGGAACAACATCCGGGAACAAAGGTGAACATCTAGAAGTCCATTCAGAAGGTTTATCCAGACATACAGAGACTCTGCTGGATCAGTACTGAAGGAGCTACCTTCACTTTATCAACACAACAACGAGACGGTGCTGTTGCTCCTGACGGTAGCCGCCATGTTGCTAACGGAGGAGCATCCGGGTCAGCTGCAGCTTGCGGGGTTACCTTCAAAATATGCGTCAGTGTTGGGAAAATGTATCGGCTAATTTTAAGTGCCTCATCACCCAAATCAATCAGATTATATTTATTTAAATGTGCATGCTGGCAGTAGTATACAAATTAATATATACTTATGAGGATATATCTACTGTATGCGCAGTACATGTACTATATGTGTATATTCATGTAGGTGTAGATTACCATATAACTAGGAGTTTGAATATGTGTATGGGCGGATCAGTATGTATATATTATTCAAAATCAGAAATTCAATCAATTGAAGAAGTGAAAATAAATTGTGTGTGATTCTCTGTATTCTTATCATGAGTCCACCTTAATCATGTTCTACAATAATGAAAGGTATGGTGTACTAATAACTGTCATATAATTATGAGTGCTTTCAACACATCCATCAATTTCTTAAGCGCTAAATAAACGTTACGAACTGCACGGCTTGCAGCGGGTGATAGGCTCTGCATACAGTATGTGAGACGGTCAATCGGCTGCGCCTGTGGTGTTCAATGTACGGCTCGAGAAGGTCTCGTAATTACATTATTCCTTGTCGGCAGAATGGATTGCGCTCGTACAGGAAGTCATGATGATGTGAGAACGGATCTTGCCGATCTGGAAGAACTCTCTCCCTATAAAACTAATATAACTAATATCGCTCCTTCATCAATGAGGAAGGGAGCTGCCTTTTTTGTCCGGTGGGAGTGGCCAGCTTATCCAGTGAATTTCAGTAAACCTGCCCTGGAGCAGGTTAAGGGATTTCGATGTGTTGCTATGGTGATTTATCCAAACTTGCTTCATGGAACCGAAAAGCCTGACATACGTCATCTTATCCTGAAAATTATCCGGCTAACTCAGTAAACCAGGTACGAGGAATAGGACCCTGGACTAGCATCACAACTTTTAAAAACTACATTAGATTGTTACAGGACTAGAAATACAGAATACACATGTTTATCTTCAGCAGATTACAATCAATCCTCAACCAGGTGGTTTTACTCTGTTCACCGAAATTATGGACACAAAAACTCACTCACTTCACAAAGCTAAATCACACATTACATATCGGGTAATTAAAAAAAAAAGAGAAAAGTAGGTTAGTTGAGGTTGTTCCAAACATTTTTACTTTATTCGTTTCCTGGAGAAACTAAATTAAAAGTCCCCTTTAAAAAGAGGACTTTGGCAAAATTGTATTAAATCAAACTAAATAATATTGCGAAAGATGGACGGTAAGGTTAGCAGGAATAACAGAACAAACTAAATGAAAATCAGCTGTTTAAATGATCACGATATTCACCCAGAGTTCCTCCTCAATCGTAACCAAATAGCTGAAGTACATTTTGTTCTTTGAACTCCAGAAATGTAGCAGTCAGCACGCCAAGTATGAAAAGCAGAACGTTGGCCAACTTGCTCTTTTCCACGCAGAATATCAGGACAGTTGAATTGATGTTATTCATATACATGTTGAACAGTTTGCTTGCCTGTAGACAATAGTACAAAATAAAATAAAGGCTTTCTAGGTGACACAAGACATTAATTAGATCAGACAGTTAAAAACTGTCTCAACTATCCATCACATCTTTTCCAAGAACCTTCCTGTGAGTTTACAGTTACATAGAAGCTTATTTCTAGAGAATTATACAAAAGATGGGATCTGTAAAATGAAGTGTAAAAGTTTCAGTAACACAAAGTAAACTTGTGTTTTAAAACATTACACAGCTAAATGCATTTTTAAAAACAGATGTATTTTTTTTTTTTATAAAGAGAAAGAGAAGAATGAACTTCCATCATTAATGTTTCACAACTGGAACAAACTAATTATTCTCTGTGGACTCTCATGTGTTTCTTCAGACTTCCCGACTCTGTAAATCTGTTCCCACAAACCTCACAACTAAATGGCTTCTCTCCTGTGTGGACTCTCATGTGTCTCTTCAGATGTCCCTGTATTGTAAATCTTTTCCCACAAACATCACAACTAAATGGCTTCTCTCCTGTGTGGACTCTCATGTGTATCTTCAGACTTCCCTGTACTGTAAATCTTTTCCCACATTCATCACAACTGAATGGCTTCTCTCCTGTGTGGACTCGCATGTGTGTCTTCAGATGTCCCTGTTCTGTAAATCTGTTCCCACAAACCTCACAACTGAATGGCTTCTCTCCTGTGTGGACTCTCATGTGTTTCTTCAGACTTCCCGACTCTGTAAATCTGTTCCCACAAACCTCACAACTAAATGGCTTCTCTCTTGTGTGGACACTCATGTGTGTCTTCAGATGTCCCTGTTCTGTAAATCTGTTCCCACAAACCTCACAACTGAATGGCTTCTCTATTGTGTGGAATCTCATGTGTTTCTTCAGACTTCCCGACTTTGTAAATCTTTTCCTACAAACATCACAACTAAATGCCCTGGTCTCCTTCCAAACAGTGTCCCTGTCTTCACTTTTAGGTCCAGAATATTGTTCTTGCCAATCCACATAACTGACTTCAGTCTCAGAAGATTCTAAAGCCTTTTCATCATCTGCATTTGGATGTGAATAATAATGTGGATTTAGGTTCCTGGCTGGTCCTGATCCTCCACAGTCCTCTCCGTCAGTTTCAGTTTTTATCAGTGTCTCTGATCTGCCGGCTGGAGGCTCCACCTCTCTGTTGTCCTCTGTCTGGCTTTGATGAAGCCGTGAGGTCTCAGGTTCATCATCTTCACTCTTCACAGTAACAGCAGTGGATAGAAACTTGGTGATATCGGCCTCCTCCAGCACATTAAGCTGCTCTCCCTCTAGACGGGACCAGAGATCCTCCTTTTCCTCTTTTATGTGGAGGGGATCCGGGTCCTCTGGGTCCTCCTGGTCCAGGCACTCAGGGGGGACATCTGCTTTAATCGCCAACAGCTGCTGGACATCTGCAGGGAGCACATTATGGACAACTGTGACTTCAGACTGATATCAGCTTTCATTAGTGGAGACATTCAAAGAGTTTGACTATGTTAGAAAAATTGTTACTCGACACCGGTTGTAAAATCATTAATCAGGACATGTATTTCTTTGCAAAAAAGGAGTAGAGTCAGAGATACATGTTACTTTACTAATTGCATATCCAAGTCTGTTCTCTGAACGAGCGGACAGTTACCTCTTAAATACTTAAAACACACAATCATAGAAGCTCTCATGACGTCTTGCACTTATTGTGAACCTTCCTCCCATCATCCCATAGATATGTTTTAAGCCATAAGAACAACAATGATGTGTATTGTCTTCAGTTCAAAACTATATACAGATACAGATATAGCAGATCGCTTGACTCGGAAACTGAGCTTTGTGTAAGGGAAAGTTCCCACCTGAGTCATAATTAGGGTAAAGTTCACTCAATCGTCACAGGCCATAAACAATCATATATTTAGAGGAAATCAGTTTCTTCCCAACAACTAAATAAATACACAATACAATAACACAATGACATTTGTAAACAGCAGGACAGTAGTGCGGAGTGCAAAGGGCGCTGGAATAAATATGGAATGTTGAATGTAAAAAGATTGATTTTATACAAGATTTTATACAGTGCTTCCGTCTGAGGAAACAAGTTGTTTCAGATCACCAGACCAAAAGGCTCGATCGACATAGACGAGAAAATTGCAGAACAATCTCATCTCTCTATATAATGAGCCACCATTGTCCTAAGGCACAAGTGTAAAGAGATAATATGGCCCTAAAGCTGAAAAAATGTAATCTCTATTTTGGAAATTCTTCATATCTCTTGAGAAAACATAACTTTACTCATGTGGACGAACTGTTTTGGTGCTTGAAATTGGTTTACCAAAGGTCTTAGGTATGAATAAAATGGTAGATAAATGTAAATAAATGTCTAATGCCAAATTTTGTATTATCGTTTTTTGAGTAGAAGTGTTGTCTGTCACTACTTTCATCAAGATGAGAGAGGGACTGAGATCAAATGGGACAGAGGTAAACCACCTACAGCACCAATCACATGGTCAAGTTCGCAGACGACAACTCTCAGCAGTCGGGCTCATCAATGGGGCTCGGGTCCCCCACTGACTGTCTCTGTCACCCCCAGCTATTTTTATTTTCAATTTTTATTTTTAACTCTTAATTTTTATTTTTATTTTCTCTTCTTTATTTTTATTTTTATTTCTCTCTACCATACACTCCTCTGCACACCGCATACTTAAACACTCGTCACTTTAACATACACTTTTAACTTAAATACACACGTCACTTTAACGTACATTAACGTATCTGTTGACTGAGCACTTGCTTATCCTACACATATTTTAATTCAACCGCACTCCAATTGCACTGTTGTTGTTTTCGTTGATTGTTGATTGTTGTTTGTCTCGTCCTACGTCCCATGTCCACGTCCAATGTATGCACCTTGCGCCTCAAAAAATTCCTCGTTTGTGTGAAAACATTCCTGGCAATAAACGGTTTCTGATTCTGATTCTGATAGTTCTCATCACCAAGGATGACGAGACCCACTACAGGAAGGAGGTCAACCATCTGACCAAGTGTTGCAGAGACAACAACCTCCTGCTGAACAACAGCAAGACCAAGGAGATTTGTTCTTTGAAAAAGTCAACAATGTATTCCAAATAAAAATAAGTATGCAAAGTTTTTGGGGGTTAAATTTAATTTTGAGTCTGTTTTTTGTATTTTTTATGAAATGTATTTTTTTCAGTTTTCAGTAACAGATTTTGTATTTTCAACTTTCACTCTTTTTTTTTTTTTACAGTTTTGATTCTTATTTTTTTGGGTTCAAATAATTTTTTCAGGATCAAATTTTTTTTTCACTTACAGATAGTTCAGATAGTACTTACAGGTTCATACTTTTGGCCCGTGGGGGGCGTGGTTTCAACTACAGGGGCGTGGTCTCATGAGTGACAGCATAACAAAGAAGGCTGAGGACCGGCCTCAACCACGTTGCCTTCAGGAAACGTGGCTACCGCGAGAATTATGACTCAGTACTTTCATACAGCATATTCACGGGATTGGCAGTTGATAGAAAAATGTACTCGACACCTGGTGGTAAAATCATTAAATCAGGACATTTATTCTTTAAAGAAGGAGCAGCGACACACAGACGGACATACTACATCGTGGTACCTCACAGTACTACAAAGTAATACCTCACAGTACTACTAGTGACGCCATCTGTGCTTTTATAAATAGAATAAAGAACATTGCAATTCCTTTCAAGTAAACCAGATTGCTCCAGACCAAAAAAAAAATGTGCCATCACTGTTAGAAAAATTTAAATAAAGTTATATCTGTCCAAAAAATAACTAATATTGAGTTACTACTAAATATCTTGTGTCATGCACACGTGGTCAACGATAATCTCACGAGAGCGAGGCGGACGCCGATTTAGGAGCCAGGCGCCGGAGTAACTCTCCACCGACTGCGTAGCCCAATGCATGATGGGGAAACGCCTGGCTGTCGCCACATCAGAGAGCTGATTGGCTCTTAGGTCTGACAGCAAACACCACGCGTTTGTCATAATATTCTTATTTTATGACAAAGGATGCAGCTACACACATATTTCTACATAAATATACATTTATAAACATGTGAATAAATGATCTCTAAACGACAAGTAGCCTAAACTAACGGAACTAACAGGAAGTCATTGTTTCTGAGTTTTCCTGTGTATACTTTGAAGGCAGCTGAAAACTGTCCGACTTGACCGCAGTTTTTTGTCAACGCCTCCAGCGTGTAATAAAAACTGAACAGTTCATCTCAGGAGCAGCCTTCCCCTCTCTAAAAGACATTTACTCCACCAGAGTAACCAGGAGAGCAGCCCACATCATCAGGGACACAACACACCACATCATCAGGGACACAACACACCACATCATCAGGGACACAACACACCACATCATCAGGGACACAACACACCACATCATCAGGGACACAACACACCACATCATCAGGGACACAACACAACACATCATCAGGGACACAACACACTCCCAGCACAGACTCTTCTCTCTCCTGCCATCAGACGCTACAGGAGTCACAAGTCCAGAACCACGAGACTGACGAACAGTTTCTACCCATCAGGCTGGTGAACACACACACACACACACACACACACACACACACACAGTGCACTTTATACACCGAGAAATACTATTATCATAGTTTTGTGGAATACTGTTACTATTTTGTGCCTTATTTTTATTTATTCATCGCCTTAAGTTGATTGTAATTATGTGAGTTAGGAGGACCCAGCAGAATAAGCTTTTCATTGGACAGAGTGACTGTCTGTTATCTGTGCATATGACAATAACAATATCTCTTGAATGTGTGATGAATCTGGTGACCGAGACAGACAACCGCTGCAGCTGTGACGTGAACACAACACGCATGCGCAGGAAACCAGTAGGTTTAACAACACTTGGGGTGGAACACCGGGAACAATAATGAAAAAGCACAAACCTGATCTGTGTAGCTCATGTTCTCTTAATAGAGAAACGGTCTCCTCATAATCTTCTATTAATCCGTGCAACTCCCCAAAAGCCTCTTCAACGGCCGCGTGGACTCGCTGCTTCACCAACAGTCTCAGCATTTCTTCTTGAGACATGGAGACGCGGCTGCAGCGAAGAGTCACAACATTTCCTCCTGACGTCTAAAACCACTTCTCCTTGAGCTGTGGACACGTCACGGGGTCAAGGAAAGATGGGAAGGAGACTTCACGAGGAGTTAGGAAAAGACAACCGCGTGTTTACAGGATCCGGCTGCAGTCGAATAGTCCTTTCTGGTGAGGAACCTTCCTAACTGAGCGAAATGAACCGGAAGTACCGAAGTGTCCGCCATGATAAGTGCTGGTCGAGTTCTCTAAACACAAAGGAGCTTCAAATGCTTCCTAACTTATCTCCTATAGCATAGGAACCACTGGACCTGCCTTTACGAAAGGAAATAATGCCGACCCACAATTCCTTGCGGCGGCAACTTTTAAAGTGACGTATCATTCGGCCGTTCACGAAAACAAACGATCATGAAGACAAACACAGATCATGTAAATAATCATCATCATAACTTGGAAATACTTTCAATAATCTGTTAAACCTGCTGCAAAACTACGAACAGTTTGATCACTTTACAGCAGTTTTTAACAACAGCAATGTAACGTTTGTAGTTTTCCAGCAGGTTTAACAGATTATTCAAAGTATTTCCAAGTTATAGCAACGGTTATTTACATGATCTGAGTTTGTCTTCATGGTCGTTTGTTCTCGTGAATGGCCGAATGATATGTCACTTTAAATGTTGCCGCCGCAAGGAATTGTGGGTCGGCATTCTCTCCTTTCCTTTTCGTAAAGGCAGGTCCAGTGTTTCCTATGCTAAAGGAGCTGAATTAGGAAGCATTGAAGCTCCTTTCCTTTGCGTTTAGAGAACTCGACCGGCACTTATCATGGCGGACACGTCGGTACTTCCGGTTCGTTTCACTCAGTGAGGAAGGTTCCTCACCAGAAAGGACTATTCGACTGCAGCCTGTATCATGAGGCTAAGCTAGCGCTGAGCTAACGCTGAGCTAGCTTCACGTTCACAGCACGTCTCGTTTCAACAGTTCAGATAAAACGAGTCAACCACACGTCGCTACAATAAGTACATCTGATACAGTACGACGTTGTAGTTCAACCTGAACACGTTTAAAAGTCATAATATGAACTCACCAGTCACGAGCTGTTTATGGAGCGAAGCAACGAGCGGCTTCAAGCTAGCGACAGCGACTTCCGGTGCAAAGCATTTACCTTTTCAAAATAAAGTCCCACAGATTTATTGAAAATGTATTAATTGTGGTAGAATAGCTTCTAGCCTCTGTAACGACGCGCCGCCGTTACGCAGCCCACTGATAGTATATAGTGGTGATATGAGTGATAGCTTGAACTGAAATTGTGATAAATGTAAAGTGGCAGGACATTGGTGTGGATATATGTAGTGCAACAACTTACCTCTACCTGTTTCCTCTTCCCAGGGTGTTCGGGCAAAAGACTTCCCCGGGGGCCTGAGCATCCCATTATAGTTCCGGGAAATACCAACAGGAGGAAGCGGGTAGGGGGAAGTGAAGATATGTGCTGCTGTGTTAGTTAAATAAAACTATAGGGATTTATAATTCAATACATTATAAGAGTTATAAATTGTTAGTAAATTACTAGGGATATTTTTGGTATTGGTAAGATCATGTAATTATTTAGTGCACTTTTATTTAAATCTACTTTTTATTATTATTTACTTATTAACTTATTATTTAAAATGCACATATTTATATCAAGAAAAGTACACACTATGAATGGGGTGTGTGGTCCTGCCACCTGACAGACATAGAAAGCTCAGTCTTTGGACCTCTGTATTTCTAGAAACCTTTTCATGACCATGGTTGGATCTGTGTTGTGAAATAGTTTTTAAACTTTAATTTCCAAGTGAACAACAACTAATTTAAGATGAAAATTATGAAACATTAGTTTTGATAAAATGCGCAAGTCTGCCATTAAAGCCACATAGAAGCTTCTGAAAGCTTTTATTTTGAAGGTGACCCCGCAAGCTGCAGCTGACCCGGATGCTCCTCCGTTAGCAACATGGCGGCTACCTTCAGTAGCAAATGTAGTGTCTCTTTGTTGTGTTGATAAAGTGTCAGCTAGTCCCAGTTTAATGGAGAGGAAACGGGGTTAGTGACGGAGTTTGTGTGGAGGAAACGTTTCTGTCGTTGTGAAAATGTCTAAAGTCAAAATGCTGTTTGCTACTGGACGCTGTTTTCAACCCGGAAGTCCGGATACAAAGAGCAGGTTGGTTCTGTTTGTTCTATTAGGTAGTGATGTAGTTATTTAATAAATAAATAAAATAAAATGTAAGTTCATAAACTGAATCGTATATATTCTATATTAAATCAGAAATCTCTCTCTCTCTCTACCTGTACCTCGCTCTCTACCTCTCTCTCTCTCTCTACCTCTCTACCTCTCTCTCTCTACCTCTCTCTCTCTCTACCCCTCTCTACCTCTCTCTCTCTACCTCTCTCTCTCCTTCCTTTGTCTTTCTTTCTTTCTCTCTCTTCTGTTTCACTCCCTCCCTCTCTCTTTCTATACCTCTCTCGTTCAATTTATATATCTTATTCTATTTCTTCCATACGTATTTTGAATCTCTTCTCCTCCTTCATATATTCAGCTACAGAAACCGCTCAGCTATTAAAATTTCAGCTCCTTAAGGACACGATGGCAATGACCTTTTCATATTTCGGACTTTTCCAATTTTTTAATTATCAAGCTTTTTATGAAAATTAAAATGAATGGGATCCAATGAAGGAAATCTTCAAATCCTCTTCAACTTCAAAAGCTTACAGGTTCTGCAAACGTTCAGCTAAAGACACCTTTTAAACGTTCAAATGTTGACAAAACCTTCAGCTATTATTCTATAATTTCCTATTTTTATATTCAGCTATCTTCAGCTATTTTAAGCTAAATTCAGCTATCTTTTCAAATATTTAAGCTGTAAGCTTCAGCTTTGAGAAAGCGTGTGTCAATTATTGGATGCCTGGTGTAGCTCCCGGAAGAATTCAGTTCGACAACTTCTCTCATTCTCTAAATTCAGGGGCGCCCCCCTAAAGAAACCCCCGCCCCCCTGTAATTTTCTCGATAGCGCCAGATCACAAGTCGTCATTTAAGTTTCTCTTTCCTATAGAACCGGTCTACACCTTTCTCTGTTATTAAACTAACTAAACGGCCGTATTTTATTGATCTTATCCACACACAGCTTGTCATTTCGGTCTCTACATGGTCGCGTTAACACTTCTCCTTTGCTCTGCGTCGTGCACAGCGGAGTTCCACCCCGATGCGCACACACACGTGCGCGCGCACACACAGGTGAGCACTGAGCACACAGCAGCGGACAGAGAGCGTCGAAAAATATGTCGCGTGAAAAGCAGACCGCTATATCTGCGTTTTAAACGCTCCCAGGGTGAAGATGGCAACAGCAGCTCTCATGTGAGGAACACCGGAGCAGCTCTCTGAACCCGGAGCAGCTCTCCTGCTCAGGTGAAAGAGACAAAGTGCTCGTGTCTTCTACCAACAATGAGCTGCTGGCTTCACATATTACAAAAGTACAAAGTACACGGACATAAAACTAAGTCATTAATAAATACATGGAGAAAAGACTGTACTTTCGGGTAAATGGTTACGTTACGCCGTTAACAGGTTACGCTTGCGCATGCACGACTCGCCGATTGTTGTCTCTTTGCCAGAAGTCTCCGTGACGTCCTTTCTTCTGCGGCGTCTCTCAAAACAGAAAACTGATCTCAGCAAAACATTGAACATGAATTGTATCAAACCCCGTTTATAAAAGATGTGTAGAGTAAAGCAGCTCACTGCTCCACTAATACTGATGCAACCTGATGCTCACATATCTGCACTCATTCTGTTTTGTTTGGCAAAAAAAAAAATAAGCTTATTGTTTTCCACAATGAGCTATTTAGTAGTAACTAAATATTAGTTATTTTTTGCACAGATATAACTTTATTTTCATTGTTCTAAGTGATTGCAATTTAAAAATAAAAAAATGTCTGATGGAGCAATCTGATTTACTTGAAAGTGGTTGAAATTTTCTTTATTCTGTTATTTATAAAAGCACAGATGGAGTCACAAAATGAAGTTATTTACAGAAAAAGTTTGAGAACCACTACTTTAAGTGTTTGTGTCGGTGTCGGTGTCGTCGTCGCCATCGCCGCCCTGTTGCCCCCCTGAAGCTGTAAACCTAGGGGAAACACTGAAATGTATTTACTGAGTGATCACAAGTGAAGTAATAGGCGCTGCAGTTGGAAAAGCAGTGAGTGGTACAGCCAACACGCAGGTTGGGCACAGAACAACTGCCCCACCAACGGAAGTGGGTTAGACTTTATTTTATTCCCTTTAATTAAGCAGATAATTATTGCAACAGTGCAACATTAAACATTTTAACCTCTTGGGCTTTAGTTAATAAGTACATTTATAAAAATCTGTTTCGAAAACATTCACATCTTCACATCTCTAATAATGTGTTTTTAACACACAGGTATTGGAATAATTATATTTTCCAAGAGTAAACATGTCCCTTACTTTAGCCTTAAAATATATTTGAACAGTAATTACAAAGAAGCATTAATTTGAAAAAAGTTATTCTGTAATTTACCCAAATTTCTTTTAGAATTAAGGGGAATTTCAACTGAAATTTTACCCCATTTTTTAGGTTATTTAATTTTTCTAATTCATAACCTGCAAGTAACCACAAATAAATGCTTAGTATTTGTTGATTTTATTAAATTATCATGAAAAAACCCCTCAGATAACCGGGTGGAAATCACATCAGTGAACAATACATTTAATTAATTAAGGCAATTAATTCACATACAAAAAACACCATTAAACCATTAATCATGAACACAAAGATTTAGTTTAAAAAAAAAAACAGGCTGCTGCATCTTAACTACAAACACTGGAGCAAATATGGAAGAACAACATTGAACTGAAGTCATTTTGGTGAAAACATTGGCTGAACTTTTCAACTGTTTGAGAGCCACCATGAAAACAATTAGAACAGATTAGTGTTTTATTACAACTATTACAATAGTAGTAAATCAAAGCGAAAGTTTGGTCAACAAAAGGTAAAATATTAACGTCCTAAAACAAAGGACAGAATCCCTAAATCTCAAAGAGATGAGATTTAAAGTAATGAGTTTAAACTGGAGAGAAAATGTTGCAAAAGAGAAAGAAGGTTAAATGTTTCCTTCAGTTTCATCACCTATGATAATTCAGCTCAAACCATAGTGCTGTATAGGGGACATGGAATACTTTCACAACTTAAAACGAGTATAATTAATATATACATGATAATATATAACACATAATACATGAGCCAATATCATAGAAACAAATACCAACATAATTTAAATTGATGTGTAGCTTCATCTTAGCTGAATAAACTTATTTTGCAGTCTGTATCAGCCTACCCAAAGAAATTGCCACCAGCCGCCACTGCCCTCATCCATATAAGCTCAAACATAATGAAACTACATAGTACATGACAAAGTATCTGCAAGAATATTTTCAGAGCCCTTTTTATGACATATTTGGAGGTTGTAGTCTTGGACGATCAGAGACCAACGCATAACACGTTGTTTGTGATTATGCATTCGGGAAAAAAAGACAAGAGGGTTATGGTCGGTGAAAACTTGAATCGGTTTCGCACTTGACCCAAGATAAACCTCAAATTGCTGTTGGGCGAACAACTTTACCAGAGCCTCCTTCTCTATGGTGGAATATTTAAGCTGATGCTTGTTAAATTTCCGTGAGAAGTAACTCACAGGCTGATCGCTGCCCTTCATCCACTTGCAGAATAACTGCTCCGACTGCACTGGCAACAACTTCCAGGCATGAAAGGCAAGGAGAAATCTGGGGCATTTTGACTTTCTTTCACATATTCTTTGGCTGTCATGTGTTCGGTCCCGCCCCCGTGTCCCCTAGACTGAAAAAGGGACGCAACACAATTGGGTGCTCGTCAGGGATACACAATTTGATAAATAACAGCGACCAGAGGCTGTTGTTCAGCAAACTCCACGACTAACTTGTCTTTTTTAGTGTGGACGTTTAAATGCTGTTTCATACCTGCCTTGCGTGCAAATGTTTTACCACAAACTGAACAACTAAATGGTTTCTCCCCTGTGTGGTTAGTCATGTGACATTTTAGGCCTCCCTTTCGTGAAAATGTTTTACTACACACGGCACAACTAAATGGTTTCTCCCCTGTGTGGATCACCATGTGACTGTTCAGGGATGCCTTTGTTGAAAATGTGTACCTACACAAAGAACAACTAAATGGTTTCTCCCCTGTGTGGTTACTCATGTGATAGTTCAGGTGTCCCTTTTGTGAAAATGTTTTACTACACACGGAACACCTAAATGGTTTCTCCCCTGTGTGGTTACTTATGTGATATTTCAGGCCTCCCTTTGTTGAAAATCTTTTACGACACACGGAACACCTAAATGGTTTCTCCCCTGTGTGACTCATCATGTGACCTATCAGGGGTGCATTTTTTGAAAATGTTTTACTACAAACAGAACAACTAAATGGTTTCTCCCCTGTGTGAATCGTCATGTGACATTTTAGGACTCCCTTTGTTGAAAATGTTTTACTACAAACAGAACAACTAAATGGTTTCTCCCCTGTATGGATAGTCATGTGACATTTCAGGTTTCCCTTTCCTTTACATGTTTTACTACACACGGAACAAATAATTTTTTTCACTCTGCTTTTGTAGAGCCATCTAGTGCGTCTCCTCAGACGTACCTTGTGGTCAGAGCTTCCAGCACATTCAGGCGAGCTGATTGATGTATTTCCAGTACGACAGTTCACATCACTTACAGGTACTTCATTGTTTTGCAGCGGGTTTAAATCTGACTGAGGTCCCTCAGTCTCCTTCCAATCTCTACTGTCATCAGTATCTGGTTCTGATCCTCCACAATCAGCTCCATCAGCTTCTGTTTCCATCAGTTCAGTTTGTCTTTGATAAAGCTGTGAGGACTGAGCTGCTTCTTCTTCATCATCATCATCTTCACTCTTTACAGGAGTTAATGAGAACTTGATACCAGCCTCCTCCAGCCCTTGAAGCAGCTCTCCCTCCTGACGGATCCAGAATTCCTCCTGTTCCTCTTTAATGTGTGGGGGCTCTGGGTCCTCCTGTTCCTCTTTAATGTGTGGGGGCTCTGGGTCCTCCTGTTCCTCTTTAATGTGTGGGAGCTCTGGGTCCTCCTGTTCCAGATTGGAGCTCCAGTCCTGGTGCTCAGGGGGAACCTCTTCTTTTACCACCAACAGCTGCTGGACATCTGTAGAGAATAAAATACATTCATACGTCTGAGAAATCTTATATCAAACTCTCTATTATGTAAGAGGTATATCACTGAAAAAGTGGTGAATTCGTTGTAAACGACATTACATGTTCCACTAACTGTAACTTGGTCCACTGACCGGTTACTTTAGTTCCACTCTAGTACACCAACAAAGGTCATGTGTTAAAGTAATACAAAAAAACGGACTAACACAAAACATACACATGTATGCCTTACATCTGACAATGACATGCTGTCGTGCGCGCGTACACACACAGACACACGTGCGCGCACACGCGCGCACACAGACGCGCACACACGTGTGCGCTCGCACACACACACACACACACACACACACGTGCGCTCGCACACAGACACACACACGTGCGCGCTCGCACACAGACACACACACACACGTGCGCGCTCGCACACAGACACACACACACACACGTGCGCGCTCGCACACAGACACACACGTGCGCGCTCGCACACAGACACACACACGTGCGCGCTCGCACACAGACACACGCTCGCACACACACACACACACGTGCGCGCTCGCACACACACACACACACACACACACACACACGTGTGCGCTCGCGCACACACACACGTGTGCGCTCGCGCACACACACACACGCACACACACACACACACACGTGCGCTCGCGCACACACACACACGTGCGCTCGCGCACACACACGTGCGCTCGCGCACACACACACACACACACATGCGCTCGCGCACACACACACACACACACGTGCGCTCGCGCACACACACACACACACGTGCGCTCGCACACACACACGCGCGCTCACGCACACACACACACACACACACACACACACACACGTGTGCGCTCGCGCACACACACACACACACACACACACGTGTGCGCTCGCACTCGCACACACACACGCGCTCACACACACACACGTGTGCGCTCGCACACACACACACACACACACACACACGTGCGCTCGCACACACACACGTGTGCACTCGCACACACACACACACACACACACACACGCGTGCGCTCGCACACACACACACGTGCGCTCGCACACACACACACACACACACACACACACACACACACACACACGCGTGCGCTCGCACACACACACACGTGCGCTCGCACACACACACACACACACACACACACACGTGTGCGCTCTCGCACACACACACACACACACACACACGTGTGCGCTCGCACACACACACGTGCGCTGGCACACACACACACACACACACACACACACGTGTGCGCTCGCACACACACACACACACACACGTGTGCGCGCACACACACACACACACACACACACACACACACGCACGCACGTGTGCGCTCACACGCACGCACGTGTGCGCTCACACGCACGCACACGCACGCACGTGTGCGCTCTCACGCACACGCACGCACGTGTGCGCTCTCACGCACACGCACGCACGTGTGCGCTCTCACGCACACACGCACGTGTGCGCTCACACGCACGCACACACACACACGTGTGCGCTCTCGCACACACACACACACACACACACACGTGTGCGCTCGCACACACACACGTGCGCTGGCACACACACACACACACACACACACACACGTGTGCGCTCGCACACACACACACACACACACGTGTGCGCGCACACACACACACACACACACACACACACGCACGCACACGCACGCACGTGTGCGCTCACACGCACGCACACGCACGCACGTGTGCGCTCACACGCACGCACACGCACGCACGTGTGCGCTCTCACGCACACGCACGCACGTGTGCGCTCTCACGCACACGCACGCACGTGTGCGCTCTCACGCACACGCACGCACGTGTGCGCTCTCACGCACACGCACGCACGTGTGCGCTCTCACGCACACGCACGCACGTGTGCGCTCTCACGCACACGCACGCACGTGTGCGCTCTCACGCACACGCACGTGTGCGCTCACACGCGCGCGCTCACACGCACGCGCTCACACGCACGCGCTCACACGCACGCGCTCACACGCACGCGCTCACACGCACGCGCACGCGCTCGCACGTGTGCGCTCACACGCACACGTGCGCTCACACGCACACACGTGTGCGCTCGCACACACACACACACACACACGTGTGCACTCGCACACACACACACACACACACGTGCGCTCGCACACACACACACACGTGCGCTCGCACACACACACACACGCACACACGCGTGCGCTCGCACACACACACACGTGCGCTCGCACACACACACACACGTGCGCTCGCACACACACACACACACACACACACACACACGTGTGCGCTCGCACACACACACGTGCGCTGGCACACACACACACACACGTGTGCGCTCGCACACACACACACACACGCACACGCACGTGTGCGCTCACACGCACACGCACACACACACGCACACGCACGTGTGCGCTCACACGCACACGCACGCACGTGTGCGCTCACACGCACGCGCTCACACGCACGCGCTCACACGCACGCACGTGTGCGCTCACACGCACACACGTGTGCGCTCGCACGCACGCACGCACGTGTGCGCGCGCTCACACGCACACACGTGTGCGCTCGCACGCACGCACGCACGTGTGCGCTCGCACGCACGCACGTGTGCGCTCGCACGCACGCACGCGCTCGCACGCACGCACGTGTGCGCTCGCACGCACGCACGCGCTCGCACGCACGCACGTGTGCGCTCGCACGCACGCACGCACGTGTGCGCTCACACGCACACGCACACACACACGCACACGCACGTGTGCGCTCACACGCACACGCACGCACGTGTGCGCTCACACGCACGCACGTGTGCGTTCACACGCACGCGCTCACACGCACGTGTGCGCTCACACGCACGCACGTGTGCGCTCACACGCACGCACGTGTGCGCTCGCACGCACGCACGTGTGCGCTCACACGCACGCACGCGTGCGCTCACACGCACACACGTGTGCGTGCACTAGGGCTGGGCGGTATGGCCAAAAATCCATATCACGGTATTTTGTAGGATTCTGGCGGTTTCACGGTGTTTTCCCCCCCGAATAAACACATTAATTTATTGACGCGAAAAGGACCGCCGCCATCGCTCTTCACCACTCGCTCGCAACTGGCCAGCAGCCGATTGTACGTTGGTACATAGGTTGTGTTAGGAAGCTAAACATGGAGGGATTTAGGACCCAGGGGAATGTAGTTATTTCTATCCCTTCATACTGGTGGCGCATGCGCAGCCGTGACGACTATTGTCATTCTTCGGCAGGCGGCAACAATTAAAGTTTACAGTCACAGCTGAGTGTCCAGCGGTCTGAGCTACTTACGTCTCACGGAAAGAGGTTGACTCACGGTTTCAAAGAAATGACATCGACAAAATGCATTCTGGGTAAAGCCCGCCCACTTAGCCGCACCGGAAGAGACTTCTTCCTGCACATGAAGAGTCTTTGCATTTTGGCGAAGTAATTTACCCAGCATGCATTTTGACGATGTCATTCCCTTCAAACCATAAGTCAACTGAGTCTCCATGAGAGCTAAGTAGCTCCGTCCGCTGCTCCTTCAGCTTCAAGCTGTGAATGTTAAATGTTGTTGCTGCCAAAGCGCGGCGACCGGTATGACGGTATGTCAGAAATTCATACCGTACGGAAAGCCAAAACCGGTATACCGGTTGAAACGGTATGCCAAAACCGCACAGCCCTAGCTCACACACACACACACACACACACACACACACGCTCACACACGTTCACAATGGGATTTGCTGCTATGCTATCAGTATTTGAAGCTATGAGCTCTCACTGTTAAAGCCCAACAGTTCATGTGTTTGCAGGTCAAGACAAACATCCTGCGCAGCTCCATAAATGACGTTTATGACTTCGCATATCGAGGCTCTGGAAATATTCTTCCAAAAGCCTAAAAAAAAAATTAAAAACACACTGCAGTGACAAAGCCTGCTCACTTTGTGGTCGTCTTTAAAATAAATGAACACCATGTTTCCTTTAAGTCAGTATTTATCAAACTGGGGCGGTATTTATTACAGGCAAGAGATTTTAAATGGTCACCGTATGCCGTTAACAGGTTACGCATGCGCGACTCGCCGATTCTTGGCATTTTGCCAAAAGCCGATTTAAGAGATCTCCGTGAGGTCGTCTTTGCTGCTGTTGCGTCTCAACATTGAGCATGAATTGAGAGCCGTGTCAAATCTACAACCCCGTTTAAATAAAGATGTGTAGAGGAAAGCAGCTCACTGCTCCACTAATGCTGATACAACCTGATGCTCACACATCTGCACTCATTCTGTTTTGTTTTGCAAAACAATTAGCTTATTGTTTTCCACAATGAGCTATTTAGTAGTAACTCAATATTAGTTATTTGCACAGATAAACTTTATTTTCATTTGTCTAACAAAGCAATAACACTTTTTTTTCTTCCTACCATCATTGTTGTGGAAATTATTGTTAATAATTATTGTCACAGAGGATGCTGCTGTTTGGCTCTACCTGCGGGACAAACAGCAGCAGCATCCCAGACGTTCAGCGTGATGAACATCAACACATCACACCACACATCCCAGTTACCTGATGAACACCTCAGATCTGTCCTGAGAACCAAACTGACACCAAACGTTAATGCACTGGCAAAAAAGGGTGACCAACAACACAGTTCCCATTGAAAGACAATGCTACACTGCTCTAGGGGTTCTCCAATCTTCCAATGTTTGGTTCACCCAGCTACGCTTGTGAGGGAATCCATTGCGTTTTGCTGCCCCTTGTATTTCGAGTCGCACGCCAAACCCACGAACCATTTCCTGAATCAGTCACGTGGTACGGCCGGCTCGCCGTAGCTCGATACGCGCGACACAAAAATCTTCCTGATTACTCGACACACGCTTCAAAGCCTCGACACGAAAGGACACGTCACTACCTAACAGAACAAAGACCACCAACCTGCTCTTTGTATCCGGACTTCCGGGTTGAAAACAGCGTCCAGTAGTCTCCGTTGTCGCTCGTTCTCCTCTTTTGATCTAGAAAGTTCCTCCTCGTTCTCTGCTGTCGTTCTTTCAAACAGCATTTTGACTTTAGACATTTTCACAACGACAGAAACGTTTCCTCCACACAAACTCCGTCACTAACCCCGTTTCCTCTCCATTGAACTGGGACGAGCTGTGTCTGTTTGTAGCATGCTAAGCTAACTTCAGTATCTCTGTAGGCTACCGGGAGATGAGTCAGAGGAACAACATCCGGGAACAAAGGTGAACATCTAGAAGTCCATTCAGAAGGTTTATCCAGACATACAGAGACTCTGCTGGATCAGTACTGAAGGAGCTACCTTCACTTTATCAACACAACAACGAGACGCTGCTGTTGCTCCTGACGGTAGCCGCCATGTTGCTAATGGAGGAGCATCCGGGTCAGCTGCAGCCTGCGGGGTCACCTTCAAAATAAAAGCTTTCAGAAGCTTCTATGCTTTAATATCAGACTTGCGCATTTTATCAAAACTAATATTTCATCATTATCATCTTAAGTTAGTTGTTGTTCACTTGGAAATTAAAGCTTAAAAACTATTTCCCAACACAGATCCAACCATGGTCATTAACATGTTTCTATAAATAAAGAGGTCCAAAGACTGAGCTTTCTATGTCTGTCAGGTGGCAGGACCACACTCCCCATTCATAGTGTGTACTTTTCTTGATATAAATATGTGCATTTTAAATAAGTTAATAAGTAAATAATAATGAAAAGTAGATTTAAATAAAACCTGGCTGAGTCATGAAGAATATGTCCGCCTAAATGAATCAACTCCTCCAAGTCATATAAATATGCACATTCCTCGAGGAACCGGTCGAGGAGGTGGAGTAGCTAAAATACTGCTGACATCAAGTCAACGGGTTATGCAGGAATGAACAATACACAAGGCAGTTAAAAAAATGCAAAATCCGAAAAAAGATTTTGCCAATGAGGCCAGAAGCTATTCTACCACGCTTAATACATTTTCAATAAATCTGTGGGACTTTATTTTGAAACATTAAATGCGTCGTCCCGGAAGTCGCTGTCGCTAGCTTGATGCCGCTCGTTGCTCCGCTCCATAAACAGCTCGTGACTGGTGAGTTCATATTATGACTTTTAAACGTGTTCAGGTTGAACTACAACGTCGTACTGTATCAGATGTACTTATTGTAGCGACGTGTGGTTGACTCGTTTTATCTGAACTTTTGAAACGAGACGTGCTGTGAACGTGAAGCTAGCTCAGGTTAGCTTATTGTTAGCTTAGCGTTAGCTCAGCCTCTTGATACAGGCTGCAGTCGAATAGTCCTTTCTGGTGAGGAACCTTCCTAACTGAGTGAAACGAACCGGAAGTACCGACGTGTCCGCCATGATAAGAGCCGGTCGAGTTCTCTAAACGCAAAGGAAAGGAGCTTCAATGCTTCCTAACTTAGCTCCTTTAGCATAGGAAACACTGGACCTGCCTTTACGAAAAGGAAAGGCAACATTTAAAGTGACATATCATTCAGCCGTTCACGAGAACAAACGACCATGAAGACAAACACAGATCATGTAAATAAGCGTTGCTATAACTTGGAAATACTTTCAATAATCTGTTAAACCTGCTGGAAAACTACCAACGTTACATTGCTGTTGTTAAAAACTGCTGTAAAGTGATCAAACTGCTGTAAAGTGATCAAACTGCTGTATTGATATTCTCTCTGGTGTTGTACTGCAGCCTCATTCTTTTATTTGATCAACTATTTTGTCACATTACAATAAAACATATCAAGTCAACACTTCTAGGTTAAACTGAGTTGTGTTTCATAAACTGTTGTCTGCATATTCTCATGTTCAGATTATAATCTGCATATAAACCATAACAACATAAAGGGATATGAGACACATATATACACACATTATTAGTGCAATAAGGTATTTAATTCAGCATGTTTGAAACTGAACAAAGAGACAGTCTAGTAGCTTTGTACTCTGTGTACACCACACAACTCGTGTTGACTTGATATGTTTTATTGTAATGTGACAAAATAGTTGAAAAAGATGATAATCAGAAACATGACTCAAGAGCTCATCCAGTTTAACTCTTTCATCAAAGCTTCTGTAACAGAAGTCAAATAAAATAAAAGAATGAGGCTGCAGGACAACACCAGAGAGAATATCAATACAGCAGTTTATCACTTTACAGCAGTTTTATCACTTTACAGCAGTTTTCAGCAACATCAATGTAACGTTCACAGTTTGCCAGCAGGTTTAACAGATTATTGAAAGTATTTCCAAGTTATGATAATAGTTATTTACATGATCTGTGTTTGTCTGTTCTCGTGAACGGCCGAATGATACGTCACTTTAAAAGTTGCCGCCGCAAGAAATTGTGGGTCGGCATTCTCTCCTTTCCTTTCGTAAAGGCAGGTCCAGTGTTTCCTATGCTAAAGGAGCTAAGTTAGGAAGCATGAAGCTCCTTTCCTTTGCGTTTGGACAATGATTGACACTTATCATGGCGGACACTTCAGTACTTCCGGTTCATTTCACTCAGTTAGGAAGGTTCCTCACCAGAAAGGACTATTCGACTGCAGCCGGATCCTGTAAACACGCGGTTGTCTTTTCCTAACTCCTCGTGAAGTCTCCTTCCCATCTTTCCTTGACCCCGTGACGTGTCCACAGCTCAAGGAGAAGTGGTTTTAGACGTCAGGAGGAAATGTTGTGACTCTTCGCTGCAGCCGCGTCTCCATGTCTCAAGAAGAAATGCTGAGACTGTTGGTGAAGCAGCGAGTCCACGCGGCCGTTGAAGAGGCTTTTGGGGAGTTGCACGGATTAATAGAAGATTATGAGGAGACCGTTTCTCTATTAAGAGAACATGAGCTACACAGATCAGGTTTGTGCTTTTTCATTATTGTTCCCGGTGTTTGTAATGGAAATAATTCTATGTCGTTCGGGAGGTTAGCTCAAAAAGGTTTCAATCAAAAATGGATGTACGTTGGACTGTGTGTCTGATAATATAAATCGTTATATTCTGTAGATATTCTTCATTTCATTATTCTTCTGCCTATTAGAGTTCAGGTTGTGCGAGGTCAGTTTAACAAATACTTTCTGTGAGAAGTTTCTGTGAGAACAGTCCGGTTGTCTGTTCCTCAAGGTTCCACGCTCTGCACCACAACACTCACACCTGTTTATCAGTATGTTGACATTAGGGAAGCAGACTGGTCGTTGCACGTTCAGCCCTGTGAGAATAGATGAGGACGCGATTCTCCTCCTCTTAGAAAGGTTAGAGCCAATAGAAATGTTAGATGTTCATGACGGAAAACCGTGTATTAAAGAGCCGAACTTCCGGCTGTTCGGGGTGTTTTTTGGACGGTCAACCTGCGTGTTGACTGGATGACTCCCTGCTATCGCGATTGCAGCGCTTGTTACTCTACTTGTGATCAAGGAAAATAAATTCAGAGAATGAGAGAAGTTGTTTGACTAAGTTCTTCCGGACGCTACACCAGACATCCAATAATTGCACACGCTAACAGTGTCCCATGTCAGCATTTCATCTGTTCCTCCTGCGTGGTTCGTGCCTTGATCATTATATAAAACAAGTCATTAGCCTCTCAGAGTTTTCATCAGCGTACTTTGAACGTTATATAAACAGGTTATCAGCCTTAAAACCAAGTCATTGTCCTTAAAACCAAGTCATTGGCCCCTTGGGGCTTTTATCAGCTAGCATGAACCGGAATGCCTTCACGAACTTAAGAAAAACATGTTTTTCAGTAGTTAATTATTGATCTAAGCACATCATATTGAAACATCAGTTACATTCAGAGATTTAACTTTAAAATACAGCATATAGATATTTTCCCATCACATGTTCCACCCCAAGTGTTGTTAAACCTACTGGTTTCCTGCGCATGCGTGTTGTGTTCACTTCACAGCTGCAGCGGTTGTCTGTCTCGGTCACCAGATTCATCACACATTCAAGAGATATTGTTATTGTCATATGCACAGATAACAGACAGTCACTCTGTCCAATGAAAAGCTTATTCTGCTGGGTCCTCCTAACTCACAGAATTACAATAAACTTAAGGTAATGAATAAATAAAAATAAGGCACAAAATATAGTAATAGTATTGCTCAGTGTATAAAGTGCACTATGCATTGCTACTGTGTGTGTGTGTGTGTGTGTGTGTGTGTGTGTGTGTGTGTGTGTGTGTGTGTGTGTGTTCACCAGCCTGATGGGTAGAAACTGTTCGTCAGTCTCGTGGTTCTGGACTTGTGACTCCTGTAGCGTCTGGAGCGAGAAGAGTCTGTGCTGGGAGTGTGTTGTGTCCCTGATGATGTGGTGTGTTGTGTCCCTTATGATGTGTTGTGCTCTGTTATATAGAGAGCTGAGAATGTTCTACAATTTTCTCGTCTGTCGATCGAGCCTTTTGGTCTGGTGATCTGAAACAACTTGTTTCCTCGGACGGAAACACTGTATGAAATCTTGTATAAAATCAATCTTTTTACATTCAACATTCCATATTTATTCCAGCGCCCTTTGCACTACTGTCCTGCTGTTTACAAATGTCATTGTGTTATTGTATTGTGTATTTATTTAGTTGTTGGGAAGAAACTGATTTCCTCTAAATATATGATGTTTTATGGCCTGTTACGATTGAGTGAACTTTACCCTAATACCCGGTTGTAAAATCATACAACCGGTGTCGAGTAACACTTTTTCTAACATAGACAAACTCCTTGAATGTCTCCACTAATGAAAGCTGATATCAGTCTGAAGTCACAATTGTCCATAATGTGCTCCCTGCAGATGTCCAGCAGCTGTTGGCGATTAATGCAGATGCCCCCCCTGAGTGCCTGGACCTGAAACAGGAGGACCCAGAGGACCCGGATCCCCTCCACATAAAAGAGGAAAAGGAGCCCCTCTACGTAAAAGAGGAAAAGGATCCCTTCCACATAAAAGAGGAAAAGGAGGATCTCTGGACCCGTCTAGAGGGAGAGCAGCTTAATGTGCTGGAGGAGGCTGATATCACCAAGTTCCTATCCACTGCTGTTACTGTGAAGAGTGAAGATGATGAACCTGAGACCTCACGGCTTCATCAAAGCCAGACGGCGGACAATAAAGAGGCAGAGCCTCCAGCTGGCAGGTCAGCTACAGCGATACAAACTGAAACTGACGGAGAGGACTGTGGGGAGTCAGGACCAGCCAGGAACCTAAATACACATCGTCATTCACATCTAAATGCTGATCATGCAAAGGCTTCAGAATCTTCTGAGACTGAAGTCAGTTATGTGGATTCGCAAGAACCATATTCTGGACCTGAAAGTGAAGACGGGGACACTGTTTGGAAGGAGACCAGGGCATTTAGTTGTGATGTTTGTAGGAAAAGATTTACAAGGCAGGGACATCTGAAGAGACACATGAGAGTCCACACAGGAGAGAAGCCATTCAGTTGTGATGAATGTGGGAAAAGATTTACAAGGCAGGGACATCTGAAGAGACACATGAGAGTCCACACAGGAGAGAAGCCATTCAGTTGTGATGAATGTGGGAAAAGATTTACAGATCAGGGAAGTCTGAAGAAACACATCAGAGTCCACACAGGAGAGAAGCCATTCAGTTGTGATGTTTGTGGGAAAAGATTTACAGATCAGGGAAATCTGAAGAAACACATGAGAGTCCACACAGGAGAGAAGCCATTCAGTTGTGATGTTTGTGGGAAAAGATTTACAGATCAGGGAAGTCTGAAGAAACACATGAGAGTCCACACAGGAGAGAAGCCATTTAGTTGTGATGAATGTGGGAAAAGATTTACAGTACAGGGACATCTGAAGTCACACATGAGAGTCCACACAGGAGAGAAGCCATTCAGTTGTGATGAATGTGGGAAAAGATTTACAGAACAGGGAAGTCTGAAGAAACACATGAGAGTCCACACAGGAGAGAAGCCATTCAGTTGTGATGTTTGTGGGAAAAGATTTACAGTACAGGGAAGTCTGAAGAAACACATGAGAGTCCACACAGGAGAGAAGCCATTCAGTTGTGATGTTTGTGGGAACAGATTTACAGACCAGGGAAGTCTGAAGACACACATGAGAGTCCACACAGGAGAGAAGCCATTCAGTTGTGATGAATGTGGGAAAAGATTTAGAGTACAGGGACATCTGAAGACACACATGAGAGTCGACACCGGAGAGAAGCCATTCAGTTGTGAGGTTTGTGGAAATAGATTTAAAGAAAAGAGAAGTCTGAAGACACACATGAGAGTCCACAGAGAATAGAATTAGTTTGTTCCAGTTGTGAAAGATTAATGATGGAAGTTTTCGTTCTTCTCTTTCTGTTGTGTTTTTTTTTTTTTTTTTAAAGGAAAACGTAATTTGTTTGTAAATGAGATGGGAGACAAAGGGTTTTCTGAACATATGATGAATCTTTTTTAAAACAATGACAACATTCTGTAATGGAGGAAACTAAAAACAAACTAAAAACTCTGTTCAAATACATTTGTTTAAAAATGCATTTAGCTGCATAATGTTTTAAAATCTACATACAAATCTACTTATGCAAGTTTACTTTGTGTTACTGAAACCTTGATGACACTTCATTTTACAGATCCCATTGTTTTGTATAATTCCCTAGAAATAAGCTTCTATGTAACTGTAAACTCACAGGAAGGTTCTTGGAAAAGATATGATTGATAGTTGAAACAGTTTTTAACTGCCTGATGTTAATTAATGTCTTGTGTCCCAGAGAAAGCCTTAATTTTATTTTTACTATTGTCTCGTGTCACCTAGAACAGCGGTCCCCAACCTTTTTTGTGCCACGGACCGGTTTCGTCTAACACAATATTTTCACGGACCGGCCTTCACGGTGTGGCCGATAAATATGACCAGCATAAAGACAATTATAAAGTGCATAAAGATACAACTCACCATTACGCCTGAGCTTGTTTCTCTGCTACAAGACGGTCCCATCTCGGGGTGATGGGAGAAAACGAACCCCGGCGTGTGTTGTTTATTATGTCCAGTCTACTAACTCTACTCCGTAACTTAAACCTTTATGTGCACTCTGTAACTTAAATAGAACCTGCTTCACAAAGACAGGATGTTGGAAATGGAAGCAGGTTTTCAGAGCTTTTTTTGGCGATCTCAGGATACTCTTAGTTTAATTTGTGGGGTAACATATCACGTCAATGAGGTAACGCACAGACGGATGTATCTGGTCATTTTTCAAAATAAATTTGAAAAATAATAAAAGAAGTTGGGGACCGCTGACCTAGAAAGCCTTTATTTTATTTTTACTATTGTCAATTTGGCCAACGTTCTGCTTTTCATACTTGGCGTGATGACTGCTACATTTCTGGAGGTCAAAGAACAAAATGTACTTCAGCTATTTTGTTACGGTTAAGGAGGAACTCGCGGTGAATATCGTGATAATTTAAACAGCTGATTTTCATTTAGTTTTGTTCTATTATTCCTGCTAACCTTAACGTCCATCTTTCGCAATATCATTTAGTTTAATTTGATGAAAACTTTTGCCAAAGTCCTTGCCTCTACACCACCGTGCAGCCTGATAAATAATATAATCAATAAATACCATACGATGTCATATTATAGATTCAAATAAAACTTGAATTCATCAGCAGATAAAGTAAATAAAAATCATCATCCAGGAACGTTTCCGCTGATGATTCTTCCCAAAACCCAGTTCACCACATGAGCAGATATGACCGGCTGACAAAGCTCCGGTAAGCGAGAGGCCGGAATCAAGGCCGGATCAAGACAAGTATAAAGAGTACAAGTATGGAGAGGATCAGACAATATTACTAACCATTGCAGCTAAAAACTATCTGTACAGTATTACAGTATTTACACGTTTCCATTTTTTTTTTTAAATACTTGCATCTTAAAATAAAGTACTTAATTTGAGGTCGTTCACTTTGGTTTGGCTAGCTGTGTTTCTGCCTGCTCTGGTACACTGGTCTCCTTTCAGAATACAGACAATAGGTCAACTGGACACTAGATGTATTATTTATGGTAAAACAAAAAGTATGTATCCATCCATCCATCCATTCAACTTATTTAAAATGCACATATTTAGATCAAGACAATTATAACAACCACTAACTTAAGTTGACAATGATGAAAAATTATTTTCATAAAATGCGCAAGTCTGTCAGTAAAGCCACAGGCTTTTATTTTGAAGGTGACCCCGCAGGCTGCAGCTGACCCGGATGCTCCTCCGTTAGCAACATGGCGGCTACCGTCAGGAGCAACAGCAGCGTCTCGTTGTTGTGTTGATAAAGTGAAGGTAGCTCCTTCAGTACTGATCCAGCAGAGTCTCTGTATGTCTGGATAAACCTTCTGAATGGACTTCTAGATGTTCACCTTTGTTCCCGGATGTTGTTCCTCTGACTCATCTCCCGGTAGCCTACAGAGATACTGAAGTTAGCTTAGCATGCTGGAAACAGACACAGCTCGTCCCAGTTCAATGGAGAGGAAACGGGGTTAGTGACGGAGTTTGTGTGGAGGAAACGTTTCTGTCGTTGTGAAAATGTCTAAAGTCAAAATGCTGTTTGAAAGAACGACAGCAGAGAACGAGGAGGAACTTTCTAGATCAAAAGAGGAGAACGAGCGACAACGGAGACTACTGGACGCTGTTTTCAACCCGGAAGTCCGGATACAAAGAGCAGGTTGGTGGTCTTTGTTCTGTTAGGTAGTGACGTGTCCTTTCGTGTCGAGGCTTTGAAGCGTGTGTCGAGTAATCAGGAAGATTTTTGTGTCGCGCGTATCGAGCTACGGCGAGCCGGCCGTACCACGTGACTGATTCAGGAAATGGTTCGTGGGTTTGGCGTGCGACTCTAAATACAAGGGGCAGCAAAACGCAATGGATTCCCTCACAAGCGTAGCTGGGTGAACCGACGATTGGAGAACCCCTAGACCGTTTTAATCCGGCCCGCCGAATATTGGTACAAAATTGTTCAAATTATAAAGACCGCATTCATTTGCCCTTTTCCTGCATTACCAGACATTTCAGTTGATCCCACTCTCCTGTACAAACACTCTAACAGCCCTTATTAAAAGTAAGTTTTTTTTAAAGTTGTGAAATGAACAAACAGCTGAATCCAGAGTTATTTCCTCGGCATAATGAACAAGCATCAGACCCATGAGACTGCGCCGCCCTGCGCTCTCATGTGACACATCAGGTTCTACCTTCCAGCTTCCTTCCCCAACGCGTTTCTTCCGGCGTGCAGAGCTTAAGTCGGATGTGGGCCCGGACGTTTTGGCTACCTGGGCTGTCATAAGACTATGATACAGCGCTGCAGGAGTTTCAATTGGAGCTGATTGATCTTCAATGTGACTCCGTCTGAAAGGAGAAGTTCAACTCTTAAACTGGATGAGTTTTATGCTTCACTAAACATCAGGAGGATCACAGAGGATGCTGCCAAACAACGGCATCCCAGACGTTCAGCGTGATGAAAATCAACACATCACACCACACATCCCAGTTACCTGATGAACATCAACACATCACATCCCAGTTAACACGTGATGTTTGCGGTCAGATCTAAGAGCCAATCAGCTCTCTGATGTGGCGACAACCAGGCGTTTCCCATCATGCACTGGGCTACACAGTCGGTGGAGAGCTACTGCGGCGCCTGGCTCTAAAATCGCCGGCCGCCTGACTCTCGTGAGATTATCGTTAACCATGTGTGCATGACGTCAGAGCAAGTCGGGGTCAAGTCGGACACAAATCTAACCGGCATGCCTAACCTAATAGGTTCGTTGAGACGAGCTTGTCCTGCATAGAATCGATCAGCGTGCAATGCATGCCGGTTAGATTTGTGTCCGACTTGGGATGCGGTCGAATAGTCCAAAAGGGTTCAGTGTTTCCCCTAGGTTTACAGCTTCAGGGGGGCGGGGTGTCGGCCGGGGGGGGGGGGCGACGACGTTGGGACATTGGGAGCGACGTTGGGAGCGTTTAAAAAACGCAGATATATCTGTTTTCTTTCCACGCGACATTATTGGACGCTCTCTGCCGGCTGATGGAAGTGTGCTCTCTGCCCACCTGTGCGCGCGCACGAGTCTGTGGGCATCGGGCGGATCTCCGCGGTGCGCGTTACCGAGAGCAAAGTAGAGTTGTAAACGCGACCATGACAGAAATAGACAGAAATACGATCAATAAAATAAGAACATTGAGTTTGTTTAATAAAAGAACAAGGTGTAGACCTGTTTATAGGAAAGGGAACCTTAAATCACGTCTGTGATCTGGCGCGACGGAGAAAATTACAGAGGGGCGGAGGGTTTTTTCAGGGGGGCGCCCCGCCCCCCTATTCTAACGGTAGGGGAAACCCTGGGGTTAACATGCGCCTGCCGTCGCGTCATAACTACGTGATTTAGTGAAAGTGGAGCCGGATTTACTAAACACTGCGGTTGTCTTTTCCTAACTCCTCATGAATTCTCCTTTCCATCCTTCCTTGACCCCGTGACGTTTTCCACAAAGGTCAAGGAGAAGTGGTTAGGGTTAGGTCAATTTTTGACTATTCAACAGCAGACTTGATCTCGACTTGCTCTGACGTCGTGCACACGTGATCAACGATAATCTCACAAGAGCGAGGCGGCCGCAGATTTTAAAACCAGGTGCCACAGTAGCTCTCCAACGACTGCGTGGCCCAGTGCATGATGGTTATAAACATAAAGCTAAGATGAACATTTTCTCTGTGCATTTACAGAAGTACTCTCAAGTCATAAACAGACTAGGGAAAGATTTTTTTTTTTTTAACATGTTTTATTGTAAGACAAAAGACAATACATGCATAACACCAAGAGGACGACAAAACAGTGAGATACAAGCCAGCAAAACGTGTGTTTGCGCCTGCCTGCCTGCCTTTTGGAGATTAAATTAAAAAAACAAAGTAGAGATGAGGTTACATTTCATGTAGCTGACGCTTTTATTCAAAGCGACTTACATTTTTGCTCTATACACCGTAAACACAGCAACGGGGAACAATTAGGGGTTAGGTGTCTTGCTCAGGGACACTTCGACATGTGAGCTATGGGGGGACTGGGGATCGAACCGGCTACCTTGTGGTTGCGGGACGACCACTCATCCCCCTGAGCTACAGCCACCCAGGTTAGATTGATATGCATGTATGTGGGTTTCAATTGGATTTCAGGCACAAAAAAAGACAAATGTTAATATTGATAGAATGGGTGCTGTCATGTTTGTAAAAACATAGTGAACGATAACCAGATGGAGTGGTGTTCTGTCGTATTGTAAATGATGGAGGAGGTTAGATTTTCCATTGAAATATATTCAAGATTCAAGCAAATTTTTTATTGTCATATGCACCGATAACAGACAGCTTATTTTATACCGACACAAACACTTAAAGCAGTGGTTCTCAAACCTTTTCTGTAATTAACATCATTGTGTGACTCCATCTGTGCTTTTATAAATAACAGAATTAAAAAAATTCAAATCGCTTTCAAGTAAATCAGATTGCTCCATCAGACAATAATGAAAATAAAGTTCTATCTGTGCAAAAAATAACATTTAGTTACTACTAAATAGCTCATTGTGGAAAACTGCTTTCCTCGACATATATTTAATATGAATATGAATATAATATTTTTAAAACGGGGTTGTAGGTTTGCTGCGGCCGCTTTCAATTCATGCTCAATGTTGAGCTGAGATCTATATTCTGTTTTGAGACTTTTTTTTGCTTTTAGCAAAACGGCAAGAATCGGCGAGTCGCGCATGCGTAACCCGTAACGTAAACATTTCCATGAAAGTACAGGCATTTCGCCATGTATTTATTAATGCCGTTTTATGTCCGTGTACTTTTTCTGTAAAGTTATCGTGTTCATGGGGAGAGTGGTCGTCCTGAAACCACAAGGTAGCCAGTTCGATCCCTGGTCTCCCAGCAGTTTGCTCATGTCCTTGAGCAAGACACTGAAGCCCCAGTGCTTCACAGCACCACACTGCTCCTTAATTTCTATCGATGGTTAAATGCAGAAAACAATTCCCCCCACTGTGGGATTAATAAAGGATATTTTAAAAAAGGATCATAAAAAAAAAAAAGAATTGTCGGCATCTCGCCCCCCGGGGTAATACCTCCGCGGCCCACTAGAGGGTCGCGCCCCACAGTTTGAGAACCACTACATTAACACAACGCTACAGCAGATGTAAAAACACAAAAAGCAGTTCACTCACCAAATGCTGTTCACTTAAAGACAAAGTCCATCCGCCTCTCTTTGTTAAACAGTTCAATGATGCGGTTGTGTGGCCATGGACGCCAGTGAGGATCGTCACCGCCAAACATGCCCATAACCCTCCGTGTTTCTCCTCCTTCAGCCATTGAGTGTTAAAAAAACTACACCAAGCAAAAAACAAAAAATGTCATAACTTCTCTTATGTTTCAGCCTGAACTCTTCTTACGTCTACTGTGACCAATCACAGCGCATGTTAATGCTCACGCTGGCCCACTGACCAATCACATTGCATGTCAATGCAATCCCCGACTGGAGAACTCTGGTTCAGCAGGTAGGCACAGGTCATTTACCTGGTAAAATACAGTCCACCGACTCGTTGTCAAGGATTAAAACTCAACAAAGCTCTGCAGCGTGGAACAACACTATTACAGCAGCAACAAGCACAACGGTTATGTTACACTGAACTGAACGAGACTCGACGATCCGTAAAAGACCCACTAACGCGGTAAGTAGTACAATTAAACTTAAACCAAAACAAACAAGGTTACAAATGCACTGTGACCTATCTCTGCCCAGACAAAAGCCTCTTCCTTGATTCTCATCTGGCGGCGGAGAAAACAACGAATGTCTCCTTGAAGAATCCAGAAATTTAGTGGTCTTCATTCTCCAGGTTAAAGTAGAGGAGCACGGAGCAAGTTATCTGTTTCTCCTTCAGGATCCAGAAGCAGTCTGTTGTTGGACCAGAGAATGTAGTTCTATTACCTCAGGGTGTTTTCTTTAAAGGCACCAACGTTGTTTCACCTCCTTTTGAGCAACGTGAGTCTCATGGACGGCGCAGGGTGAAGGAATGCTCCATGTAAATAGTCTTTGTGACGTCGTGACCGTGTCACAGGGACTCCCTGGGGTTCCTAGTGGGGCTCGTCCAATGAGGCACCATGTGGTTTAAACCAAATCAATTATATGTAAGCTTCTTCTTTCACTATATTGGCTACACATGACCTTTTGTTGGTGTACTAGAGGGGAACTAAAAGTAGCCGGTCAGTGGAGCAAGTTACAATTGGTGGAACATGTAGTCTCCAGTGTTTCCCCTAGGTTTACAGCTTCGGGGGGGGGGGGGGGGGGGGCATGACGGCGGGGGCGGCGACGACACCAAGACAAACACTTAAAGTAGTGGTTCTCAAACTTTTTCTGTAAATAACTTCATTTTGTGACTCCATCTGTGCTTTTAGAAATAACAGAATAAAGAAAATTGCAATCACTTTCAAGTAAATCAGATTGCTCCATCGGACATTTTTTTATTTTTAAATTGCAATCACTTAGAACAATGAAAATAAAGTTATATCTGTGCAAAAAATAACTAATATTGAGTTACTACTAAATAGCTCATTGTGGAAAACAATAAGCTATTATTTTTTTTTGCCAAACAAAACAGAATGAGTGCAGATATGTGAGCATCAGGTTGCATCAGTATTAGTGGAGCAGTGAGCCTCTACACATCTTTTATAAACGGGGTTGTAGATTTGATACAATACATGTTCAACGTTGATCTGAGATCTGTTTTCTGTTTTGAGACACGCTGCAGCAGAAAGGACGTCGGAGACTTCTGGCAAAGAGCCAAAAATCGGCGAGTCGCTATGCGCATGCGCAAGCGTAACCTGTTAACGGCATAATGTAAACATTTACCCGAAAGTACAGGCTTTTCTCCATGTATTTATTAATGACTTAGTTTTATGTCCGTGTACTTTGTACTTTTGTAATATGTGAAGCCAGCAGCTCATTGTTGGTAGAAGACACGAGCACTTTGTCTCTTTCACCTGGAGCAGGAGAGCTGCTGCGGGTTCAGAGAGTTGCTCCGGTGTTCCTCACATGAGAGCTGCTGTTGCCATCTTCACCCTGGGAACGTTTAAAACGCATATATAGGTCTGCTTTTCACGCGACATATTTTTTGACGCTCTCTGTCCGCTGGTGTGTGCTCAGCGCTCACCTGTCTGTGCGCGCGCACGTGTCTGTGCGCTTCAGGGCGGAACTCCGCTGTGCGCGACGCAGAGCAGAGGAGAAGTGTTAACGCGACCATGTAGAGACCGAAATGACAAGCTGTGTGTGGATAAGATCAATAAAATACGGCCGTTTAGTTTGTTTAATAACAGAACAAGGTGTAGACCTGTTCTATATGAAAGAGAAACTTAAATGACGACTTGTGATCTGGCGCTGTCGAGAAAATTACAGGGGGGCGGAGGGTTTTTTCAGGGGGGCGCCCCGCCCCCCTATTCTAACGGTGGGGGAAACACTGGTCTCTGCATCTGCTACTGAGGGTCTGTTAATGCTGGTGGGGAGTGGTTCAGTCAATGCAACACAAGTTGCTGTGTGATGTTTACGACAGCAGCAGCATGTTTTTATTTTCAGTGATAAACCTCTAAAATAATTGTCACGTTTTTTTTTTTTTTAACCATGTGCAGTTTTCCCACTTGACAGGGATTGATCATCTACCTGCAGATTTTAACTGGATTCCACTCAAACGACAAAACAACTTTTTCCTTTTACTCCTTTTTATTCTGGTAGGTTCAGCCTATCAAGCCATTTAAGTCATTACGTTCAATGAAGCAAAGCTCTATTTAAGCAAAGGTGAAAAACCTTTTAAAATAGAAAAACAGACAAAACCCACATTTCAATATACAAGCAAAAGCACTCTTAGTTTGAGCAATCAAGCACCAGTGCCATTCTGTCCAAATGTGTACTATATTCAACACATAGTTAAATCCCAGCTTTGCCTCCACCACCATGTGATTAGCAAACAATAGAAAAGTCACCGGACAATCAACCATAGACAAACCGATACTTGCAGGAGAACGACATTTATCAAACAATTCACTATCGCCACACGTGAATGGGCTATGGATCCCCGTGACGTAGCTAACACTCGCGCTAACCAAACTGTTGGTAGCAGTGATCGTCAACACTCAGTTCTTATGAAGTTCGCCACTCTTACCGGCAGCCTCCGGACTTGTAGATGTCTCGCTTGCACAGTCCTACTGCAGATCTTGCTGTCACTCTCTGATCTGTCAGTGCGGTGTTTGTTGATACCAGACTTTTCTAATGCGCCCCGCGGTTATTTCCGGTGGCTACATAGCTCCGCCCCGTGTCAGATTGTCTGTGTACTAACTATTTTACTAATGGCTAAGTTTATTATTTGATTTACAATTATTTTTCATCTCGTCTTTTTATATACTTTTCTATAAAATAAATATCATGTTTGACTTGACAATAATAGAGAGTTTAATATAAGATTTCTCAGACGTATGAATGTATTTTATTATTCTCCACAGACGTCGAGCTGCTGTTGGTGGTTAAAGAAGAGGTTCCCCCTGAGCAGCAGGACTGGAGCTCCAGTCTGGACCAGGAGGACCCAGAGCCCCCCCACATTAAAGAGGAACAGGAGGACCCAGATCCCCCACACATTAAAGAGGAACAGGAGGACCCAGATCCCCCACACATTAAAGAGGAACAGGAGGACCCAGATCCCCCACACATTAAAGAGGAACAGGAGGACCCAGATCCCCCACACATTAAAGAGGAACATGAGGATCCAGAGTTCCCACACATTAAAGAGGAACAGGAGGAACTCTGGACCAGGAGGGAAGGAGAGCAGCTTCAAGGGCTGGAGGAGGCTGGTATCAAGTTCTCATTAACTCATGTAAAGAGTGAAGATGATGATGATGATGATGATGATGATGAAGAAGAAGCTCATTCCTCACAGCTTCATCAAAGACAAACTGAACACATGGAAACAGAAGCTGATGGAGCGGATTGTGGAGGATCAGAACCAGATACTGATGAGACTGACGACTCGTATGAGATTGATGACAGTAGAGATTGGAAGGAGACTCAGGAACCTCAGTCAGATTTAAACCCTCTTCAAAACATTGAAGTACCTGTAAGTTATGTGAACTGTAGTACTGAAAATACATCAATCAGCTCTCCTGAATGTGCTGGAAGCTCTGACCACAAGGTACGTCTAAAGAGACACACTAGATCCAAAAGAGGAGTGAAACGATTTAGTTGTTCTGTGTGTAGTAAAACATTATCACGAAAGGGAGACCTGAAACGTCACATGAATATCCACACAGGAGTGAAACAATGTAGTTGTTCCGTGTGTAGTAAAACATTTTCACAAAAGTCAGACCTGAAACGTCACATGAATATCCACACAGGTGAGAAAGCATTTAGTTGTTCAGTGTGTAGTAAAATATTTTCACGAAAGGGAGACCTGAACTCTCACATGATTGTCCACACAGGGGAGAAACCATTTAGTTGTACCATGTGTAGTAAAATATTTTCACGAAAGGGAGACCTGAACGCTCACATGATTATCCACACAGGGGAGAAACCATTTAGTTGTTCCATGTGTAGTAAAACATGTTCACGAAAGGGAGACCTGAACGCTCACATGACTATCCATACAGGGGAGAAACCATTTAATTGTTCCGTGTGTAGTAAAACATTCTCAAAAAAGGGAAACCTGAACGATCACATGACTATCCACACAGGAGTGAGGCCATTTAGTTGTTCAATTTGTGGTAAAACATTTTCACTAAAGGGACACCTGAACTATCACATGACTATCCACACAGGAGTGAAACCATGTACTTGTTCAGTGTGTACTAAAACATTTTCAAATAAGAGAAACCTGAACTTTCACATGCTTGTCCACACGGGAGTGAAACCATTTAGTTGTTCCGTGTGTAGTAAAACATTTTCACATACGGGAGCCCTGAAACGTCACGTGCGTATCCACACTGAGGAGAAACGATTCAGTTGTTCAGTTTGTAGTAAAACATTTTCACGAGCACAAACTCTGAAACAACATTTAGAAGTCCACACTAGAGAAACCAATTAGTCGTCGAGTTTGCTCAACAAGATTCTCTCGTCTCTGTTATTTATCAAATCTCAAGTGTATTGATGAGAGTATCAGAAATAAATGAGACATAGTTAAACACTTAAAAACTGTCAAGCTGATACAGACTGCAAAATAAGTTTATTCAGCAAAGATGAAGCTACACATCAATTTAAATTCTGTTGGTATTTATTTCTATGATATTGTCTCATGTTTCATGTGTTATGTATTGTCATGTATATTAATTATAATACTTTAAGTTGTGAAAGTATTCCATGTCCCCTATGCAGCACTATGGTTTGAGCTGAATTATCATCGGTGATGAAACTGAGGGAAATATTTAACCTTCTTTCTCTTCAGCAAGGTTTTCTCTCCAGTTAAAACTCATTACTTCCTTGATTTAGTTTTACTGCAAAATTAAATTTGTAGACATTTGTAGACCATCATATCCTGAGCTTGACCATTATATTTTTCTGATAGTTTAACAAGCCCTCATTCAGATGAAATATAAAAGTCATGGAAAATAAAACAAATGTTGATAGAAGTAAACCTGGTTGAAATGGCACGGAATAGTAGGAATGAGGAAGAAGAAGATGAAGAGCAGGAAGTCCAAAAGTGACAGCTGCTGACTCATGTCCAGGATAAACTCCTTATTAAAAACACATCAATGTGGGATTAGAGGAAGGAAGGGAAAATATCCAACAGCGGTATGAAGTCATTCCTCAGTCCCATTTTATCTCAGTCCCTCTCTCATCTTGATGAAAGTAGTGACAGACAACACAAAAAACAATAATACAAAATTTGGTATTAGACATTATTTACATGTATCTACCATTTTATTCATATATTCCACTGCTTTTGTGAACCTAAGACCTTTGTTAAACCAATTTCCACCACCAAAACAGTTTGTCCACACAAGTAAAGTTATGTTTTCACAAGAGATTTGAAGAATTTCCAAAATAGAGATTAACATTTTTTCAGCTTTAGGGCCATATTATCTCTTTACACTTGTGCCTTAGGACAATGGTGCCTCATTATATAGAGAGCTGAGATTGTGCTGCAATTTTCTCGTCTGTGTCGATCGAGCCTTTTGGTCTGGTGATCTGAAACAACTTGTTTCCTCGGACGGAAACACTGTATAAAATCTTGTATAAAATCAATCTTTTTACATTCAACATTCCATATTTATTCCAGCGCCCTTTGCACTACGCACTACTGTCCTGCTGTTTACAAATGTCATTGTTTTATTGTATTGTGTATTTATTTAGTTGTTGGGAAACTGATTTCCTCTAAATATATGATTGTTTATGGCCTGTGACGATTGAGTGAACTGTACCCTAAGTAAAGTAATAGGCGCTGCAGTTGCAAAAGCAGTGAGTGGTACAGCCAACACGCAGGTTGGGCACAGAACAACTGCCCCACCAACGGAAGTGGGGCCTTTCATACACAGGTTATCGTCACAGGTTCGTCTCGACTCTTCCTAACATCTGATTCGCTCAATCCTGTCAAGAGGAGGAGAATCCTGTGTTCTCATCTTTTCTCACAAGACTGGAACGTGCAACGACCAGTCTGCTTCCCTAATGTCAATATACTGATAAACAGGTGTGAGTGCTGTAGTGCAAAGCGTGGAACCTCGAGGAACGTTTCTCACAGAAACTTCTCACAGATAGTATCTGTTAAACTGACCTCGCACAACCTGAACTGTAATAGACAGAAGAATAATGAAATGAAGAATATCTACAGAATATAACGATTTATATTATCACCTGCTCCAGGGCAGGTTTACTGAAATTCACTGGATAAGTTGGCCACTCCCACCGGACAAAAAAGCCAGCTCCCTTCCTCATTGATGAAGGAGCGATATTAGTTATATTAGTTTTATAGGGAGAGAGTTCTTCCAGATCTGCAAGATCCGTTCTCACATCATCATGACTTCCTGTACGAGCGCAATCCATTCTGCCGACAAGGAATAATGTAATTACGAGACCTTCTCGAGCCGTACATTGAACTCCACAAGCGCAGCCGATTCACCGTCTCACATACTGTATGCAGACTGTATGCAGAGACTATCACCTGCTGCATGCCGTGCGGTTCGTAACGTTTATTTAGCGCTTAAGAAATTTATGGATGTGTTGAAAGCACTCATAATTATGACAGTGTTATTAGTACACCATACATATCATTATTGTAGAAAATGATTAAGGTGGACCCATGATAAGAATACAGAGAATCACATACAATTTATTTTCACTGCTTCAATTGATTGAATTTCAGATTTTGAATAATACATATATACTGATCCGCCCATACACATATTCAAACTCCTAGTTATATGTAATCTACACATACATGTATATACACATATATAGTACATGATACATACGCGCATACAGTACATGTATCCTCATAAGTATATATTAATTTGTATACTACTGCCAGCAGGCACATTTAAATAAATATAATCTGATTGATTTGGGTGATGAGGCACTTAAAATTAGCCGATACATTTTCCCAACACTGACGCATTTAACTTGTCTGATATTTTGCGACGCGTATGTCTAGCGGTGACGGTGGGCGTAACAGTCCATGGGCACTGTTCCCACCCCCAATGCGACACTGAAAAGGCGTGTCAGCCAAGACAGCCCAACAATGTCCAGCGCTTTCAGCATCTCAGGGCAGATCTCATCCACCCCCGGCGCCTTGCCACCAAGGAGCTTTTTGACTACCTTAGCGACCTCTGCCCGGGATATGGGTGCAACCACCCCAAAGTCTTCAGGCGCTGCCTCCTCTCCAGGGGACATGTTGGCCAGGGGGCGGAGAGGATCCGGTTCGGGAGTCTCGGGATCGCCTCTCTGCTGTTCGCGGATGATGTGGTCCTGTTTGCCTCCTCGGACCGTGACCTCCAGCATTCACTGGGGCGTTTTGCAGCCGAGTGTGAAGCGGCAGGGATGAGAGTTAGCACCTCCAAATCTGAGGCCATGGTGCTCTGCCGGAAACCGGTGGATTGCTCCCTCCAGGTGGGGACAAACTGCCTACCCCAAGCGAAGGAGTTCAAGTATCTCGGGGTCTTGTTCACGAGTGAGGGTAAGGTGGAGCGTGAGATCGATTGGCGGATCGGTGCGGCTGCAGCAGTAAAAAAGACGCTGTACCGGTCCGTCTTGGTGAAGAGGAGCTGAGCTGGATGGCGAAGCTCTCCATTTACTGGTCGGTCTACGTTCCAACCCTCACCTATGGTCACGAACTCTGGGTCGTGACCGAAAGAACGAGGTCTCGGATACAAGCAGCCGAAATGAGCTTCCTCCGTAGGGTGGCCGGGCTCAGCCTTAGAGATAGGGTAAGGAGCGCGGACATCAGGAGGGAGCTTGGAGTTGAGTCACTGCTCCATCTAATCAGGATGCCTCCTTGACGCCTCCCATTAGAGGTTTTCCAGGCACGTCCAACTGGTAGGAGACCCCGGGGAAGACCCAGGACACGCTGGAGGGATTATATCTTCCGGCTGGCCTTGGAACGCCTCGGGATCCCCCAGAATGAGCTGGAAAGTGTTGCGGGTGAGAGGGACAATGTAATATTATAGATTAAAATAAAACTTGAATTCATCAGCAGATAAAGTCGATAAAAAAATCATCCAGGAACGTTTCCGCTGATGATTCTTCCCAAAACCCGGTTCACCACATGAGCAGATATGACCGGCTGACAAGGCTCCGGTAAGCGAGAGGCCGGAATCGCCTGTATGGAGAGGATCAGACTATATTACTAACCATGGCAGCTAAAAACTATCTGGACAGTATTACAGTATTTACACATGTTTCCTTTTTATATTTGAAAATACTTGCATCTTAAAATAAAGTACTTAATTTGAGGTCGTTCACTTTGGTTTGGCTAGCTGTGTTTCTGCCTGCTCTGGTCCACTGGTCTCCTTTCAGAATACAGACAATAGGTCAACTGGACACTAGATGTATTATTTATGGTAAAACAAAAAGTATGTATCCATCCATCCAACTTATTATTTAAAATGCACATGTTTAGATCAAGACAATTATAACAACCACTAACTTAAGTTCACAATGATGAAATATTATTTTCATAAAATGCGCAAGTCTGCCATTAAAGCCACAGGCTTTTATTTTGAAGGTGACCCCGCAAGCTGCAGCTGACCCGGATGCTCCTCCGTTAGCAACATGGCGGCTCCCGTCAGGAGCAACAGCAGCGTCTCGTTGTTGTGTTGATAAAGTGAAGGTAGCTCCTTCAGTACTGATCCAGCAGAGTCTCTGTATGTCTGGATAAACCTTCTGAATGGACTTCTAGATGTTCACCTTTGTTCCCGGATGTTGTTCCTCTGACTCATCTCCCGGTAGCCTACAGAGATACTGAAGTTAGCTTAGCATGCTGCAAACAGACACAGCTCGTCCCAGTTCAATGGAGAGGAAACGGGGTTAGTGACGGAGTTTGTGTGGAGGAAACGTTTCTGTCGTTGTGAAAATGTCTAAAGTCAAAATGCTGTTTGAAAGAACGACAGCAGAGAACGAGGAGGAACTTTCTAGATCAAAAGAGGAGAACGAGCGACAACGGAGACTACTGGACGCTGTTTTCAACCCGGAAGTCCGGATACAAAGAGCAGGTTGGTGGTCTTTGTTCTGTTAGGTAGTGACGTGTCCTTTCGTGTCGAGGCTTCGTAGCGTGTGTCGAGTAATCAGGAAGATTTTTGTGACGCTCGTATCGAGCTACGGCGAGCCGGTGTTACCGATTAACTGGTTTATGTTCGCGTGCGTGAGGCAACTGCGGTCAAATCAGCAGACACTGAAATGTCAGTGCTCCTATTTGCTGGCATTCAAGGTAAATGCATTCAACCGACCCACATCGGGAGCGAGCGAGGGTTTTTACAAAGTTAGCGGAAAGAGCCTAGTGACACAACATCCGGTTTTCAAAATAAGAGGTCGACAAATCATTATGCTTGAATTCAAACAGCTTGTATCTGTTTGTACTGTACCAATTAGGAGACATTTCAAAGTAAAAGTCCTAAATTTTTTAGCGAGAAACAAGTCATTTATGAATGTTTGAGGTGCTGTAAATATACTTTCCCCCAAGACTTCCAGGAAATGACTAATGCAGATGTGTTCAGGACATATATGACTCCACTCATATTGAAAATCTGAGTTTTTTTTACTGGACCAATCAAGATATATTTCAAAGTGAAAGTCACGCATTTGTACATTCAAAAACTTGAACTCAGAACATATTGAAGTAAAATGATTTCAGCAGATTAAAGTGACGCATTTGAACCGTGAATTATGTCCATTACAGATTATTTAAAGTGCAATTACCAAAACAAAACAACAAATAGTGTGTATTGCATAAAGTAGAATACATGAAAAAATAATAAATGAAAAATAACTTGCACATGCTTTTGGTGCAATACTTATCGACACAGACAGCAATTCCAGTTGGAAGTTGTTGCTTTTTGAAGGTTTGCTGTGTCCTTTCCTAGGCACTGGCTGTGGAACCAGCGGGAACAGCTGTCACACTGAATCTAAAACAAAAGGGGAAAATTACCTTTAACATGACCATGGTTACATGCTGTTTTCTCATTTAAAATGTAACAGTTTGGAGCTTAATGTAATAATGTTTTACAATTTTATAATAATATTACATAAAAAAATGAAAAAACATAATAAATTCAGCCTATTGTGTATTCTTAAAGCGTAGGGACACTTAGTTTTACATGATGAAAGTGTAATCATAAATACATTTTCTTTTATTTAACACAAATTTAAAATGCTCCAATTTGGAACTGATAAGCTCAGTTTCTTTAACCCTCCTGTCAGTTCGGGTCTAATCAATTTAATCAATCATGAATACACACACACACACCTGTTGACAGCCCAAATATATAAAGTTCTCCACATTTCAAACTTCTAACAAAAAAAGCTGGTGTTTATCTATGTAAAATAGTCATGTAAGATTAATTTGAAATTGATTTATTAAACACTAGTGTCATTTCTGTAATAACTAGGCTATACAGTTTCCACGTTTACCACACACACTCCTACTCTTTACACACTGGCCAATCCCCAAAAAACAACAACTGTCAACTTATTCAAGTAGACGGTTGTGTTTTTCACACTTAAAATGGTATCATTCAAGTCGTCTACTAGCTAACACAACAATACAATGACACTATGTTGCAACGCTATTGAGGGGTTTCTCTATTAAATACTTGCATACTTACCCTCGTTGTGGTGACATCTTGAGTAAAGGAGTGCTGATGGCCCAAAATCCAAGGGAATACTGTGTTAATTAAAGTTAATTAACGAATCCCAGCGGCGGCGTCATGAAGTAACAAGCAAATAGAATTCAAAACTAAAGTTACCGTAACTCTTCGAATTTTTACGCCATCGACGTAAAGCAGAGCTTGCCATTGGCATACGGTACATTACGGTAATGGTGAAACTAGTGGCACGAATGCATGTGGGTTCGAGGAAGCAGCAGTAGAGAGTGTTTTAGTGGCGTTTTATAAATGAATGAATGAATACATATATACTTTATTAATCCCCAAGGGGAAAGAGTACAGACTAAAGTCAACATATTAAAAACAACAGGGATTTTATATATATATATATATATATATATATATATATATATATATATATACATACATACATACATACACAGAAATAAAACTAAAGTAAAATAAAAAATAGCTGAGATAAAAGATATGTACAGCGCAGAGTATTATTTAGGAAATAAATTAGATTAAACAATAGAGAAGTGCAAAAATGCAAAGTATGTGTAAATATATGAAGAGTGCGAAGTTTAGGTAAACATAAATGTATACAGTGATTATTCAATCAACAGAGGATCTGGCAAGAGGTGGCTTGTTGTACAAACTTATTGCTGTAGGCAGGAAAGTTTTCCTGTATCTGTCCTCCAATGAATCTTTTGGAGAAAGTACTCCGCTGACCCTGCAGTAGGTGGTGGAGAGGGTGGTCCGGGTTGTCCAATATGGACAAAAGTTTCTTCAGTGTCCTCCTCTCCACCACCTGTTCCAGATACTCCAGTTTACAGCCGAAGATGGAGCTGGCCTTCTTAATCAGTTTGTTAAGTCTGTTGGTGTCACCGGCTCCAATGCTGCTCCCCCAGCAGACAATGGAGAAGTACAGGGCGCTGGCCACAACCGACTGGTAGAACATCTCCAGCATCTTGCTGCACACATTAAAGGATCGAAGCTTCCTCAGGAAAAAGAGTCGACTCATCCCCTTGTTGTACACAGCGTTGATGTTGGCCTTCCAGTTCAGTCGGCTGTCGATGGAAACACCCAGGTACCTGTACTCCTCCACCATGTCCACGTCCTCTCCCAGAACACTCAGAGGACTCGGAGCAGTCGCCTTCCTCCTGAAGTCCACCACCATCTCACTGGTCTTGGCCACGTTCAGAAGCAGGTGATTCTCATCGGCCCACGCCACAAAGTCACTCACCACTGCCCTGTACTCCTCCTCCCGTCCATCCCTAATACACCCGACCACCGCAGAGTCATCAGAGAACTTCTGCAGATGGCATGACGTGTTGTACTGGAAGTCAGTGGTGTACAGGGTGAACAGGAAGGGAGAGAGAACAGTTCCCTGTGGGGCTCCAACATCACTGACCACCGTTTCAGACAGCACATGACCCAGTCTGACAAACTGTGGTCTGCCTGTGAGGTAGTCGGTGATCCAGGAGATGGTGGACGAGTCTACCCCAACCGCCTGTTGGTGTTGTAAATAATAGTATTAGTATTGTTTCTAAAAGTTCTGCCACTGGCAGGCCCACCTAAGCCCCAAACTCTTGGGGAAAAGTATATTTACAGCACCTCAAACATTCAAAAATGACTTGTTTCTCACAAAAAAAATGTAGGTCTTTTACTTTGAAATATCTCCTAATTGGTACAGTCCACAGTGTTGTCACAAGTTAATCTGAGCGGATCACAGTTTCCCACAGCTGACAGTAGTGATATATCTGGGTGGAAACACGTTTCACGTTTCACTTACACACTGTATGAAGAGCAAACTCGTCTCATATCAACTTGACTTCTGTTAACGATGTATTACTTAAATATCAGACGGACAACGAGAGCGTTTTATCTCGTTTTTATTGACGTTAGTAGCATATTGAACAGGCATCAACAGAGTCACCTACTTTTTCGTTCACTCTTGTCCGCGCACAGCCTCACGGACAGGTAGGGCATTTTACAGTAAACTGTTCCGTTTATAGTCTTTAAAAATATACACTAAGAAGAATGTGACAGAGAGGCTATGCAATGTGTATTTCCTAGTTAGTCAACACAGGTCCTGAGAGGCCACTCCTACGACACATCTGCCTCACGCACGCGAACATAAACCAGTTAATTCAAAAACCAGTTAATCGGTAACACCGGCCGTACCACGTGACTGATTCAGGAAATGGTTCGTGGGTTTGGCGTGCGACTCGAAATACAAGGGGCAGCAAAGCGCAATGGATTCCCTCACAAGCGTAGCTGGGTGAACCAAACATTGGAAGATTGGAGAACCCCTAGAGCAGTGTAGCATAGTATTTCAATGGGAACTGTGTAGTTCGTCACCCTTTTTTGCCAGTGCATCAACGTTTGGTTCTCAGGACAGATCTGAGGTGTTCATCAGGTAACTGGGATGTGTGATGTGTTGATGTTCAGCACGCTGAACATCTGGGATGCTGCTGTTGTTTGGCTCCCAGGTAGAGCCAAACAACAGCACTTTGAAGATCAATCAGCTCCAATTGAAACTCATGCAACGCTGTATCATAGTCTTATGACAGCCCAGGTAGCCAAAATGACCGGGTCCACATCCGGCTTAAGCTCTGCACGCCGGAAGAAACACGTTGGGGAAGGAAGCTGGGAGGTAGAACCTGATATGTCACTTGCACAAACATTTAGACGTTTAGGGGTGGTGTTCAGCAGCACTTTCATCGTCATTATTTCGTTTGAAATACTTCTCTATAACTTTCGCTACAGGCTAACGGCTGGCTGAGTGTCTTCTTCTGCATATTGGAGCTTATTAAACAACTGACTGGCGCATTACCGCCACCAAGTGGTTGTAACTGAGCGTTAGGGCAGGGCGGTATGGCCAAAATTTCATATCACGGTATTTTGTAAGATTCTGGCAGTTTCATGGTATATCACGGTATTTATTTTCGAGTAAACACATTCATTCATTGACGCCGAAAAGGACCGCCGCTGTAGTTGTTAACCGCTCGCTGGCCAGCAGCTGTTTGTACTTCTCTCATTTATAACTAATTCACCGCTTTTTCAGTGATAAACCTCTTAAATAATAGAGTTTAAGATAAGATTTCTCAGACGTATGAATGTATTTTATTCTCCACAGACTTCCAGCAGCTGTTGGTGGTTAAAGAAGAGGTTCCCCCTGAGCAGCAGGACTGGAGCTCCAGTCTTGACCAGGAGGACCCACACATTAAAGAGGAACAGGAGGATCCAGAGCCCCCACACATTAAAGGGGACCAGGAGGACCCAGAGCCCCAACACATTAAAGAGGACCAGGAGGACCCAGAGCTCCCACACATTAAAGAGGAACAGGAGGATCCAGAGTTCCCACACATTAAAGAGGACCCAGAGCCCCAACACATTATAGAGGAACAGGAGGACCCAGAGTTCCCACACATTAAAGAGGAACAGGAGGACCCAGAGTTCCCACACATTAAAGAGGAACAGGAGGATCCAGAGTTCCCACACATTAAAGAGGAACAGGAGGAACTCTGGATCAGTCAGGAGGGAGAGCAGCTTCAAGGGCTGGAGGAGGCTGGTATCAAGTTCTCATTCACTCCTGTAAAGAGTGAAGATGATGATGATGAAGAAGAAGCTCAGTCCTCACAGCTTCATCAAAGACAAACTGAACAGATGGAAACAGAAGCTGATGGAGCAGATTGTGGAGTATCAGAACCAGAGAGAGAGTTAGATCCAGAAAGACCTCCAGGAACAGATACTGATGAGACTGAAGACTTGTCTGAACCTGAAACTGATGACAGTAGAGATTGGAAGGAGACTCGGGAACCTCAGTCAGATTCAAACCCTCTTCAAAACAATGAAGTACCTGTAATTGATGTGAACTGTAGTACTGGAACTACATCAATCAGCTCACCTGAATGTGCTGGAAGCTCTGACCACAAGGTATGTTTGGAGAGACACACTAGATCCAAAACAGGAATGAAACGATTTAGTTGTTCTGTGTGTAGTAAAACATTTTCACAAAAAGGAAGCCTGAAATCTCACATGACTGTCCACACAGGGGAGAAACCATTTAGTTGTTCAATTTGTGGTAAAACATGTTCACAAAAGGGAAACCTGAAATCTCACATGAGTGTCCACACAGTGGAGAAACCATTTAGTTGTTCTGTGTGTAGTCAAACTTTTTCACAAAAGGGACAACTGAAATATCACATGTTTAACCACACAGGGAAGAAACCATTTAGTTGTTCTGTTTGTGGTAAAACATTTGTACGCAGGGCAGGTATGAACCAGCATTTAAAAGTCCACACTAAAAAGAACATATTAGACATGGACTTTTCTCCACAACAGCCTCCCGTCTCTGTTATTTATCAAATTACAAGCGTATCCCTGACGAGCACCCAATTGTGTTACGTCCCCTTTTCTGTCTAGGAGATAAGGGGTCGGGACCGAACACATGACAGCCAATGAATATGTGAAAGAAAGTCAAAATGTCCCAGATTTGTCCTTGCCTTTCAAGCTGGAAGTTGATGCCAGTGCGGTTGAAACTGGGGCAGTTATTCTGCAAGAGAAGCCTGAAAGATCACATTATTATCCACACAAGGGAGAAACTATTTAGTTGTTCTGTCTGTAGTAACACACAACAAACCATTTTGTTGTTTAGTTTGTGGTAAAACATTTTCACAAAAGCAAACTATGAAAAAACATTTAAAAAAACCACACTAGAGAAACTAATTTGTCGTGGCGTTTGCTCAACAAGATTCTCTCGTCTCTGTTATTTATCAAATCACAAGTGTATTGATGAGAGCGTCAGAAATAAATGAGACAGTTAAACATTTAAAAACGGTCAGGCTGATACAGACTGCAAAATAAGTTTATTCAGCTAAGATGAAGTTACACATCAATTTCAATTCTGTTGGTATTTGTTTCTATGATATTATCTCAAACCATAATGCTGCATAGGGGACATAGAATACTTTGAAGTATTCCATGTCTTCCATATTTGTCCTAGTGTTTGTAACTAAGCTGCAGCAGCCTGTTTTTCTTGGTTGTTAATGGAAGTTACATTTATAATTTGTTTGTGAAATGTTAATGAATTGCCTTCATTAATTAAATGTATTGTTCACTGATATGATTTCCACCCTGTCTTCTGTGTTTTTTTTAATGATAATTAAATGAAATCAACAAATATTAAGCATATCTTTGTGGTTACTTGCAGGTTATGAATTGGCAAAATGAAATAACCTACAAAATTGGGTAAACTTTCAATAAAAATTCCCTTTTAATTCCTAAAGAAATGTGGGTAAATTACAGAAGAACTTTTTTCAAATGAATGCTTTTAAATACGGTTTAAAATACATTTTAAGGCTAAAGTAAGGGACATGTTTACTCTTAGAAAATATAATTATTCCAATACCTGTGTGTTAAAAACACTTTAATAGAGATGTGAATGTCCAGTTACAGGGTGGACATTTGGTCTTCCTCACATTTTTAGACCATCATATCCTGACCTTGACCAATATATTTTCTGATAGTTTAACAAGCCCTCTTTCAGATGAAATATAAAAGTAATGGAAAATGAAACAAATGTTGATAGAAGTAAACCTGGCTGAAATGGCACCGAATAGTAGGAATGAGGAAGAAGAAGATGAATAGCAGGAAGTCCAACAGTGACAGCTGCTGACTCATACCCAGGATAAATTCCTTAAAAACACATCAATGTGGGATTAGAGGAAGGAAGGGAATATATCCAGCAGCGGCTCCACCTAGTGGCCTCAAACAGGAAGTACAGTAATACTCCACTATTTATTTAACAGGGTTTCCTCAAGCTGAAATATAAAACTTCCTCATACACAAATCACATACATTACAAAACAAATCTGGACATCCCTGTTTAAATACTCAAATACACTTAATGAGATCCTTGCATTTTAGAAAGTTTGTTTTTGGTGCTTTTTACTGTTTTAACATGCCAATAAAACCTGAATACAAAGACGATGCAGAAAGAAACGGTCTCCTAGTTTGGAACTGACCTGACGTGTGGGATTAAAATCTACAGAAAATATAATTCAACAGTTTAAAAAAACTTTGGTTTATCTTTAAAAAACTGATACAACACATATACAAAATGTATATATGAATATATAAATATTTAACTATTTATATATAGTTAAATATTTAACTATATATATATATATATATAGTTAAATATATTTAACTATATATATATATATATATATATATTTATATATATATATATATATATATATAGTTATGTATATATATTATATTCAAGATATTTGTATTGTCATATGCACAGATAACAGACAGTTACATAAGCTTATTTTGCTGGGTCCTCCTTACACACAGAATTACAATAAACTTAAGGTAAAAATAAGGCACAACATATAGTAACAGTATTATATATATAGTTATATATATATACATATTTAAATATATATATATCGTTATATATACATATTTAAATAAATATATATAGTTATATATATTATATATATATATTTAAATAAATATATATAGTTATATATATTATATATAGTTATATATATTTAAATAAATATATATAGTTATATATATTATATATATAGTTATATATATATGTATATACATATTTAAATAAATATGTATATTTATTAAATATTTATATATTGATTTATAAATTCAGTATATATGTTGTATCAGTTTTTAAAAGATAAACGAAAGTTTTTTAAAACTATATATATATATATATATGAGGTGAGGTATATCGCAAAATGAATCAAATGAGGTTAATTATGCTGATGTATATATATATATATATATATATATATATATATATATATATATATATATACACTGTATATTTGAATATCCTACATCACAACTTTCCATAGTTTGACTAGTTATTAATTTAGTACAGAAGTTTAGCCGAATCTCCAAAATCAACCATCTATGATTACTGTGTGATATTGCCGTTTTCTCATGTAACACGCTATTTATTTCCCTTTATATCAGTAATGGTGTTCAATACATCCACATACATCAGTAATATACACTAAATCAACTAAAATTATGCTTTTGTGCCCTCAAATCATCATAAAATATTGGCAGATACACTTTTTTTTCCTAGTCATCTGCTCCTAACTTTGCCATTCTGAGGCCGATTTCAGTCTAACGCTCCTCCTTTGAATTGTGCGAGCCTATGGGAGCCGTCTAAAGCCATCTAAATGAGACTGACAGCCCTTTTATCCACTCAAAATGAGTCAAAAACAACACTGTGTGATCCCGTAGTATTAGAGCTGCTGCGATTCGAAGTGCCCTCACTTTTCTCCTGTACCTTGAACGCCTCCCAAAACACGTCAGGAGCGCGACTCGGAAGCGTTCGGTCATTTAGAGACCTGGGCTGCAGTCGAATAGTCAAAAAAGCACCTCCTAACATCTAACCCTAAGCACTTTCCCTTGACCTCTGTGGAAAACATCACGCGTTCAAGGAAAGATGGGAAGGAGACTTCATGAGGAGTTAGGAAAAGACAACTGCGGTGTTTACAGGATCCAACTCCACTTTCACTAAGTCACGTAGTTATGACGACGTGAGTGACGTCGGTCTGCTGCGGTGAAACTACAATGTTTTGTAGTCCATCTCGGACCACAAAAAAGATCATCTTAAATACTTCATCCGTCTTCTTACAGTGTTGTGTCATGCAGACGATTTAAACAACCTCATAGTATTACTTTATTAATAACATAAACAACCTGGTTCATAGTATTACTTTATTAACAACATAAACAACCTGGTTCATAGTATTACTTTATTAATAACATAAACAACCTGGTTCATAGTATTACTTTATTAATAACATAAACAACCTGGTTCATAGTATTACTTTATTAACAACATAAACAACCTGGTTCATAGTATTACTTTATTAATAACATAAACAACCTGGTTCATAGTATTACTTTATTAACAACATAAACAACCTGGTTCATAGTATTACTTTATTAACAACATAAACAACCTGGTTCATAGTATTACTTTATTAACATAAACAACCTGGTTCATAGTATTACTTTATTAATAACATAAACAACCTGGTTCATAGTATTACTTTATTAATAACATAAACAACCTGGTTCATAGTATTACTTTATTAACATAAACAACCTGGTTCATAGTATTACTTTATTAATAACATAAACAACCTGGTTCATAGTATTACTTTATTAACATAAACAACCTGGTTCATAGTATTACTTTATTAATAACATAAACAACCTGGTTCATAGTATTACTTTATTAACATAAACAACCTGGTTCATAGTATTACTTTATTAACATAAACAACCTGGTTCATAGTATTACTTTATTAATAACATAAACAACCTGGTTCATAGTATTACTTTATTAATAACATAAACAACCTGGTTCATAGTATTACTTTATTAATAACATAAACAACCTGGTTCATAGTATTACTTTATTAACAACATAAACAACCTGGTTCATAGTATTACTTTATTAACAACATAAACAACCTGGTTCATAGTATTACTTTATTAACATAAACAACCTGGTTCATAGTATTACTTTATTAATAACATAAACAACCTGGTTCATAGTATTACTTTATTAATAACATAAACAACCTGGTTCATAGTATTACTTTATTAACATAAACAACCTGGTTCATAGTATTACTTTATTAATAACATAAACAACCTGGTTCATAGTATTACTTTATTAACATAAACAACCTGGTTCATAGTATTACTTTATTAATAACATAAACAACCTGGTTCATAGTATTACTTTATTAACAACATAAACAACCTGGTTCATAGTATTACTTTATTAACAACATAAACAACCTGGTTCATAGTATTACTTTATTAATAACATAAACAACCTGGTTCATAGTATTACTTTATTAACAACATAAACAACCTGGTTCATAGTATTACTTTATTAATAACATAAACAACCTGGTTCATAGTATTACTTTATTAACAACATAAACAACCTGGTTCATAGTATTACTTTATTAACATAAACAACCTGGTTCATAGTATTACTTTATTAACATAAACAACCTGGTTCATAGTATTACTTTATTAATAACATAAACAACCTGGTTCATAGTATTACTTTATTAACAACATAAACAACCTGGTTCATAGTATTACTTTATTAACATAAACAACCTGGTTCATAGTATTACTTTATTAACATAAACAACCTGGTTCATAGTATTACTTTATTAACATAAACAACCTGGTTCATAGTATTCATGGTCCTCCATTTGCTCTATTGCGCCATCAAGTGGACATTACCTGTAAAGCAGGCAGAGTGATTATAACGACACCATGGCTTTGGTGTGTGAAGAGTTGAGTAAATGAATGAATGATGTTTGTGATGCCAATACATAAATGATGAACTCATTAATATGGTGTCTGTCTCTATGATACAATGGCGGGGTCAAAAGGGAAAGTGGAAACAAATTGGGGAAAAGGTTTGTGATGTGACTGTGCAATATTTTATTCATTTTTATTTAATAATAACAACTCGTGTTTTACTCTCTGTGGATCACATGCTTCAATTAGATCAATTTCTAAGACTCAAAAGCAGCTGGTTATTGATTGAATTGATCAGATAAATCACAGAAACACCTGGTCCTGCACAGTGTTTAATCCTTCAAATTAAAAGCCCTGGACATTCATAATGAGAGAGGGAAACCAACATACTACAAATGTAATTATAGTTTATAATATTTTCTTTTTCTTTTTTAAGTGAAACTACATGTGATCACTGAATCATACCCAGTGAAATGAAACACTTTAAAAACAAACAAACTTAAACTATGTCCTCTCATGCAAAGTCAAAGCCAGGATTTTAGAAATACTGAAGTACCGTAATAATACATGTTTGACTTGACACCAAAAGCATCTGTATATGAGTATCTTGTTCTTCTTCAAGTTATATATTAATTTACCCGTTAATAAATTATCAATAAATCTGTGGGACTTTATTTTGAAAAAGCAAATGCTTTGCACCGGAAGTCGCTGTCGCTAGCTTGATGCCGCTCGTTGCTCCGCTCCATGAACAGCTCGTGACTGGTGAGTTCATATTATGACTTTTAAACGTGTTCAGGTTGAACTACAACGTCGTACTGTATCAGATGTACTTATTGTAGCGACGTGTGGTTGACTCGTTTTATCTGAACTGTTGAAACGAGACGTGCTGGTGAACGTGAAGCTAGCTCAGCGTTAGCTTAGCGTTAGCTTAGCGTTAGCTTAGCCTCTTGATACAGGCTGCGGTCGAATAGTCAAACAATGACCTCCTAACGTCTAACCCTACGCACTTTTCCTTAACCTCTGTGGACACGTCACGGGGTCAAGGAAAGATGGGAAGGAGACTTCACGAGGAGTTAGGAAAAGACAACCGCGTGTTTACAGGATCCGACTCCACTTTCACTAACGACGTAGTTATGACGCGCGGCAGGCGCATGTTAGTGACGTCAGTCTGCAGCGTTGAAACTACAACGTTGTGGTTCATCTCGGACCACAATAAAGATCATCTTAAATACTTCATCCGTCTTCTTACAGTGTTGCGTCATGCAGACGATCTAAGCAACCTCATAGTATTACTTTATTAACAACATAAACAACCTGGTTCATAGTATTACTTTATTAATAACATAAACAACCTGGTTCATAGTATTACTTTATTAACAACATAAACAACCTGGTTCATAGTATTACTTTATTAATAACATAAACAACCTGGTTCATAGTATTACTTTATTAACAACATAAACAACCTGGTTCATAGTATTACTTTATTAATAACATAAACAACCTGGTTCATAGTATTACTTTATTAACAATATAAACACATTTTTGTTGATCTTATTAACACCATGCATTGCTTTCTGAGCTGATCCACATTTTGTGTTCTTTTCCTTCCAGGAGGCCCGGATGCTCCTCCGTTAGCAACATGGCGGCTCCCGTCAGGAGCAACAGCAGCGTCTCGTTGTTGTGTTGATAAAGTGAAGGTAGCTCCTTCAGTACTGATCCAGCAGAGTCTCTGTATGTCTGGATAAACCTTCTGAATGGACTTCTAGATGTTCACCTTTGTTCCCGGATGTTGTTCCTCTGACTCATCTCCCGGTAGCCTACAGAGATACTGAAGTTAGCTTAGCATGCTGCAAACAGACACAGCTCGTCCCAGTTCAATGGAGAGGAAACGGGGTTAGTGACGGAGTTTGTGTGGAGGAAACGTTTCTGTCGTTGAGAAAATGTCTAAAGTCAAAATGCTGTTTGAAAGAACGACAGCAGAGAACGAGGAGGAACTTTCTAGATCAAAAGAGGAGAACGAGCGACAACGGAGACTACTGGACGCTGTTTTCAACCCGGAAGTCCGGATACAAAGAGCAGGTTTGTTCTGTTTGTTTCTTCATCACTTTAAACTGATGGAAGCAGTTCTGGAGGAAGTATTCACATCATGTACTGAGGTAGAGTTACAGGTACTGAAGTATTCACATCATGTACTGAGGTAGAGTTACAGGTACTGAAGTATTCACATGTACTGAGGTAGTTATTTATCAACCTAAATACCTTTTACTGTACTACATCTCAGAGGTACATATAGTATTTTTTATTGTATGACATTATAGAAGTAAATATTGTACTTTTTACATAACTACACCCATCTCTGCCCAGACAAAAGCCTCTTACTTGATTCTCATCTGGCGGCGGAGAAAACAACGAATGTCTCCTTAAAGAATCCAGGAATTTAGTGGTCTTCATTCTGCAGGTTAAAGTAGAGGAGCACGGAGCAAGTTATCTGTTTCTCCTTCAGGATCCAGAAGCAGTCTGTTGTTCAACCAGAGAATGTAGTTCTATTACCTCAGGGTGTTTTCTTTAAAGGCACCAACGTTGCTTCACCTCCTTTGAGCAACGTGAGTCTCATGGACGGCGCAGGGTGAAGAAATGCACCATGTAAATAGTCTTGGTGACGTCGTGACCGTGTCACAGGGACTCCCTGGGGTTCCTAGTGGGGCTCGTCCAATGAGGCACCATGTGGTTTAAACCAAATCAATTATATGTATACTTCTTCTTTCACTATATTAGCTACACATGATCTTTGTTGGTGTACTAGAGGGGAACTAAAAGTAGCCGGTCAGTGGAGCAAGTTACAGTTGGTGGAACATGTAGTCTCTGCATCTGCTCTTGATGGGCTGTTACTGCCGGTGGGGAGTGGTTCAGTCAATGCAACACGAGTTGCTGTGTGATGTTTACAACAGCAGCAGCATGTTTTAATTTAGGGGTCATGCTTCTCTCATTTATAACTAATTCACCGCTTTTTCAGTGATAAACCTCTTAAATAATAGAGAGTTTAAGATAAGATTTCTCAGATGTATGAATGTATTTTATTCTCCACAGACGTCCAACAGCTGTTGGTGGTTAAAGAAGAGGTTCCCCCTGAACAGCAGGACTGGAGCTTCAGTCTGGACCAGGAGGACCCAGAGACCCCACACATTAAAGAAGAACAGGAGGACCCACACATTAAAGAGGAACAGGAGGACCCAGAGCCCCCACACATTAAAGAGGAACAGGAGGACCCAGAGCCCCCACACATTAAAGAGGAACAGGAGGACCCAGAGCCCCCACACATTAAAGAGGAACTCTGGACCAGTCAGGCGGGAGAGCAGCTTCAAGGGCTGGAGGAGACTGGTATCAAGTTCTCATTCACTCCTGTGAAGAGTGAAGAAGAAGAAGAAGAAGAAGAAGAAGAAGAAGAAGAAGAAGAAGAAGAAGAAGAAGAAGAAGAAGCTCAGTCCTCACAGCTTCATCAAAGACTAACTAAACAGATGGAAACAGAAGCTGATGGAGCTGATTGTGGAGAATCTGAACCAGATACTGATGAGACTGATGACAGTAGAGATTGGAAGGAGACTCAGGAACCTCAGTCAGATTTAAACCCTCTTCAAAACATTGAAGTACCTGTAAGTGATGTGAACTGTAGTACTGAAAATACATCAATCAGCTCGCCTGAATGGGCTGGAAGCTCTGACCACAAGGTACGTCTGAAGAGACACACTAGATCCAAAAGAAGAGTGAAACGATTTAGTTGTTCTGTGTGTAGTAAAACATTTTTACAAAAGGGAAACTTGAAACGTCACATGACTATCCACACAGGAGTAATTGCATTTAGTTGTTCCCTGTGTAGTCAAACATTTTCACAAAAGGGACACCTGAAACGTCACATAAATATCCACACAGGAGTGAAAGCATTTAGTTGTTCACTTTGTGGTAAAACATTTTCACAAAAGGGAACCCTGAAAGATCACATGACTATCCACACAGGAGTGAAACCTATTAGTTGTTCCGTGTGTAGTAAAAGATTTTCATATAAGAGAAACCTGAAAGATCACATGCTTGTCCACACAGGGGAGAAACAATTTAGTTGTTCAGTTTGTAGTAAAACATTTTCACTAAAGAGATCCCTGAAATATCACATGATTATCCACACAGGGGAGAAACCATTTAGTTGTTCCCTGTGTAGTAAAACATTTTCACGAAAGGCAGACATGAACGTTCACATGATTAGCCACAGAGGAGTGAAAGCATTTAGTTGTTCCTTGTGTAGTAAAACATTTTCACGAGCACAAACTCTGAATCGACATTTAAAAGTCCACACTAGTGAAACAAATTAGTCGTGGCGTTTGCTCAACAAGATTCTCTCGTCTCTGTTATATATCAAATCTCAAGTGTATTGATGAGAGCGTCAGAAATAAATGAGACATAGTTAAACATTTGAAAACTGTCATGATACAGACTGCAAAATAAGTTTAATCATCAAAGATGAAGCTACACATCAATTTAAATTCTGTTGGTATTTGTTTCTATGATATTATCTCAAACCATAATGTTGCATAGGGGACATAGAATACTTTGAAGTATTCCATGTCTTCCATATTTGTCCCAGTGTTTAACTAAGCTGCAGCAGCTAAATATGTGTGTTCATGATTAATGGTTTAATGGTTGTTAATGGAAGTTACATTTATAATTTGTTTGTGAAATGTTAATGAATTGCCTTCATTAATTAAATGTATTGTTCACTGATATGATTTCCAACCTGTCTTCTGTGTTTTTTTTAATGATAATTAAATGAAATCAACAAATATTAAGCATATCTTTGTGGATACTTGCAGGTTATGAATTGGCAAAATGAAATAACCTAAAAAATTGGGTAAACTTTCAATTAAAATTCCCTTTTAATTCCTAAAGAAATGTGTGTAAATTACAGAAGAACTTTTTTCAAATGAATGCTTGTTTGTAAATACTGTTTAAAATAGGGACATGTTTACTCTTAGAAAATGTAATTTTTCCAACACCTGTGTGTTTAAAAACACTTTAATAGAGATGTGAATGTCCAGTTACAGGGTGGACATTTGGTCTTCCTCACATTTTTAGACCATCATATCCTGAGCTTGACCAATATATTTTCTGATAGTTTAACAAGCCCTCTTTCAGATGAAATATAAAAGTCATGGAAAATGAAACAAATGTGGATAGAAGTAAACCTGGCTGAAATGGCAACGAATAGTAGGAATGAGGAAGAATAAGATGAAGAGCAGGAAGTCCAACAGTGACAGCTGCTGACTCATATCCAGGATAAACTCCTTATTATAAACACATCAATGTGGGATTAGAGGAAGGAAGGGAAAATATCCAACAGTGGCTCCACCTAGTGGCCTCAAACAGGAAGTACAGTAATACTCCACTATTTATTTAAAGAAAAGAAACGGAAAAAAAGAAACATGCACTTTATTAATCCCCTTGGGGAAATTCTTCTCTGTATTTGACCCAACCCATGTGAGTGTCTTGCTCAGGGACGCTTCAACATGTGAGCTATGGGGGGACTGGGGATCGAGCCGGCTACCTCATCCCCCTGAGCTACAGCCGCCCTTTAAACTGCACACGTGTGTTTCTATGGACACTAGTTTATTAGAGCTGTGTGTGTGTGTGTGTGTGTGTGTGTGTGTGTGTGTGTGTGTGTCCCTGTGACATGCAAATCATGACATGCAGCTGAAGCTGAGGTTTCCCACTCAGCCATGAAGATGTTTGCATAGGCCGGGGCGGATCTCTTCCCCAAAGCTGTGCCTTCAGCAGTTGTATTAACTCTTTATCTGGTCTTTTTTTACACACACACACACACACACACACACACACACACACACACACACACACACAGTATAGTGTAATCATGAACATATTTACAATATAAGTGCTGAAACAATAATCATCAACATTATCTGGTTTCAGCTTCTCAAATTTCATGATTGCTCAAAATATTTTTGATAATTATATTTATTCTAGTGCAATAATACTATTCATATTAATTAAACAATTACATTAATTCTATTACAATATATTGAGTGTATATTTGTGGTTTGGTGGGTTTGTGGTCACTTATTATTCTCTCCTTCACCATCTGTCCCTTTCAGCCTCATAAACACTAGACTGTGTGAAGACCCTCCAGGTCCTCTCCTTCACCATGCCCTGGTCCTTCTACAGCGAGAACCCTCTGGAGGGGCAGTAGATGTACAGGGAGAACCCTCTGGAGGGGCAGTAGATGTACAGGGAGAACCCTCTGGAGGGGCAGTAGATGTACAGGGAGAACCCTCTGGAGGGGCAGTAGATGTACAGGGAGAACCCTCTGGAGGGGCATCTGCAGGTCTGAGGTTGTGGGTGGGAGCGTGTCTGTGCAAGAGGTCAGAAAGGTATGAAGGGGTGATGAGGAGGATCTTGAACTGGATTCTTTGCCCTCATATTACCCCACTAGAGAGCTCATAGGACCATATTACCCCACTAGAGAGCTCATAGTACCATATTACCCCACTAGAGAGTTCATAGGACCATATTACCCCACTAGAGAGCTTATAGTACCATATTACCCCACTAGAGAGCTCATAGTACCATATTACCCCACTAGAGAGCTCATAGGACCATATTACCCCACTAGAGAGCTTATAGTACCATATTACCCCACTAGAGAGCTTATAGTACCATATTACCATATTACCCCCACTCCCCTTCTCGTTCCTTCTCCAATTCATCCCCTCATCCCTTCATTCCTTCCTCCCTCGACTTCTTTCCACTTCCTAAATCTCCCCCTTTGTTCCTTCTCCCAACAAACCATTTGAAGGTCACATCTACCAGCTGGTCTTCGTTAGTGAAATGATGTTAAAGTCATTAGGAAAATGATTGCTGCAGAACTTTGCATGAGCTGCACCTCAACAGACAACAGCCTGACAGAGAAGTTCACCATCGTTGAAATTGTTGTTTTCCTTGTTTCACTTGATGTGGTTGGCCTGGTATTTTCCAGATTGTTCGTGTCAGTCTGTTTGAGGAACTGAGTTGTTTTGTTTGTGTGTTCAGTCAGTTGTAATTTCTGTTTCCATAATTCATTTTGATTTTGCGCTGTGGGATTATTTGTGTTGATGTTCTCTCGTTCTTTAATCTTTTGTTTTAATATGTTCCTTGTTTGTTGTCTTTCTTTTTCTTGTTTGTGGAATATATGATTTTTACTCTTCATCCTGCTTTCCCTGTTTCCAAAAGTAGTGATGGTGCTATTTCTGTTGAGTCATGTATTTCAAGGCAGGATGCCCACTCTCTCTTCATATAACGACCAAAGTCAGGGTCCCCCAGTGAGGATGTGTTACCTCTACTGGGAGATGTGGGAGAGTGGTTGATATTCCAGGTGAGGGAGAGCATGGCCGTTCATGGTTATGGGATGTATTGGTATGTCGTTGGAGGGAGATTTATGAGTTGCTGATTAAAAAGAAGTCCATACGGGAGGAGTGATGAAGTCAGACTCAAGTTATTTCACTTGGAGATCTTAACCAGAGCCTTGAACCAATAATGGACAGACTGTTATGTGTTTATTATTCACACAACCAGTTCAAAAGCAGCATGTCTCATGTTCAGAGATATTTAAAGCAGCGATGTGAAGCGCCACCACGAGACAAAGCACACATCTGTAGAGCAAACGGACCGACTCACATCTGAAATTAGGACACAGAAAATAAACCTAAGAGCCCAATATGATCAGAACCCTAAAACATGAATGAATATGATCAGAACCCTAAAACATGAACTAATATGATCAGAACCCTAAAACATGAATTAACATGATTAGAACCCTAAAACATGAATGAATATGATCAGAACCCTAACACATGATTAATATGATCAGAACCCTAAAACATGAATGAATATGATCAGAACCCTAAAACATGAATGAATATGATCAGAACCCTAAAACATGAATTAATATGATCAGAACCCTAACTGAATTAACTGACCAACAATAATGTTAACAGAGAGGAGAAATGAGCTGAAACAAGCAGTTTAATAACCAGATAAAGTGGTTTAATAACCAGATAAAGTGGTTTAATAACCAGATAAAGTGGTTTAATAACCAGATATAGTGGTTTAATAACCAGATAAAGTGGTTTAATAACCAGATATAGTGGTTTAATAACCAGATATAGTGGTTTAATAACCAGATAAAGTGGTTTAATAACCAGAGAAAGCAGTTTAATAACCAGATAAAGTGGTTTAATAACCAGATATAGTGGTTTAATAACCAGATAAAGTGGTTTAATAACCAGATAAACCAGATTAAGTGGTTTAATAACCAGATAAAGTTGTTTAATAACCATATATAGTCTGTGTTCCGTGTCTCAACAAACCACCTGATCAACTGGTCTTCGTTAGTGAAATGATGTAAAGTCATTAGGAATATGATTGCTGCAGAACTTTACATGAGCTGCACCTCAACAGACAACAGCCTGAAGAGAGGGCCAGACAGAGACGAGGATGGACAAACTTCTCCTGAGCGTCCTCGTTGTGTCAGGCAAGACTTTAATATCTTTGTATTCTTTTACCATCTTCAACATTATAATAACAATGTTGTTATTATGATGTTTGTCTCAGTGACATTCCTCTTACTTCCCCTTCTTTCTTCATCTTTTTTACTTTCATGTAAAAGGATCATTTGCATTAGTGAGTTAAGTTATTAATATTAAATGTAATTAATATGTTTGTCTACGGCTTAAAATAAATCCAACAATTGATATTATTGTTTCATAATATAATACATTTGGACATATATGAGGGGGGTGGGTATCGTCAATAGTAGTATTTATTTTATTTATTTGTTTATTTTATTTATGTATGGTTACATGTATGTGTATCTTTATATGTGTATATATATATATATATATGTATATATATATATATATATATGTATATATATATATATATATATACATATATATATATATATATATATATATGTGTGTGTGTGTGTGTGCACTACATATACAGTCTTCACTGTCACTTACTACATATCTAGAAAATCAATAAAGATTTGATGAAAAATAAACATGCTGTTTGTCATCCAGGGCTGTGTGCCGTCTCATCAGCTGATGAGCGTCACTACCATGTTGTTTATGAGCTGAAGAACATGACTGAAGCACAGCGTCACTGCAGAGAGAAATACACCGACCTGGTGACCACACGAGACCTGGAGGACCTGGAGACCCTGAAGAGAACGGTGGATTCAAGCAAAATGGCCGCCTCCAGCTTTGTGAGTTTTATTACGTCAGTGACAGCTGGTCTGAAGGTTTTACATCCACACAGTGGTGGAAAGTATGCAAATGAACTGCACCTCAGTGTGTACTTGTACTTTACTTGAGTATTTTAGTTCAATGCTTTTTTATGTTAGATTTCAGAGGGACATTTATTTGACTGAGTTACTTTACAGGTTAAGATTTTACATTCAAAACATATGATTTAATGCAACATACTGCTAATCTGTACTGGATATTTCCAGCATTAATATCTCATCAAACAAACATTGTCCATGTAAATATATAGTGGAGTCATGTTACCTTTGTTTGCACTGTTATCATTGTTAGCTGTTATCATCGTTAGCTGCTAGCATTGTTAGCTTCTAGCATCGTTAGCTGTTAGCATCATTATCTGTTAGCATCGTTAGCTGTTAACATCCTTAGCGGCTAGCATTGTTAGCTTCTAGAATCGTTAGCTGTTAGCATCATTATCTGTTAGCATCATTAGCTGTTAGCATCCTTAGCGGCTTAGTCCACTATGAACAGCAGGAGTGATGACAGAAATAAAACCTGTTTCAATGTTCATATTAGCACCTGAATATTGTTTTGAGACAGACTTGAATCAATTAATCAGACTGATCGTCAGAATCAAGATGAATCAAGACGATATCTGAAAGTCTATTTCTGTATATCACAATGAAATATTGCTTTCAGCGAGCCTGGATAGGACTGTAGGTGAAAAGCTGGGTGTGGTCACTGTCAAACACAAGCTTCTACAAACCCGGAGAGACGGAGTTCAGACTATGGGCGCCTGGAGAACCGAGCAACACCAACGGAATAGAAAACTGCACATATATGTCACCAGGTGGGATATGGGGCGATGAAAGATGTGACCCGGTGTGGCCCGTCAAGTCAGTCTGCTTCGATGTCAAAGGTGAGAATATTAAAGTTACTATGACAAACTTTCATATTGTGTTGGTTCTGGTGCCCCCTGTGGAATAAATAGGTAGTGTTGGTTCTGGTGCCCCCTGTGGACTAAATAGGTAGTGTTGGTTCTGGTGCCCCCTGTGGACTAAATAGGTAGTGTTGGTTCTGGTGCCCCCTGTGGACTAAATAGGTAGTGTTGGTTCTGGCACCCCCTGTAGACTAAAGTGGTAGTGTTGGTTCTGGCGCCCCCTGTGCACTAAAGTGGTAGTGTTGCAGCAATGGACGCTACATGTTCATATTCACACAGCTCCGTGTTGATCCACCTTCATGCTGAGATTCATTCAGAACAATAAACTGGTTTGCATCATGTAGTCTGTTATGGTTCCTCTACTCAGCACTCTACTTTCAGGGCCACAGACATTTATCTTCATTAACATCGCCATGACGTGGACTGATGCCCAGAGCTACTGCAGAGAACACCACACAGACCTGGCCAGCGTGAGGAACCTGGAGGAGAACCAGATGGTACACAGTGCGAAACCCCCAAGTGAATCAGTCTGGATCGGCCTCTCCAGAGGTGGATGGAAGTGGTCTGATGGAAGTAACTCCTCATTTAGGAACTGGAAACCTCTGGGGCCTCGTGGTGTCTCTGAGGATTGTGTGGCAGCAGATTTTAGTGCCAATGGACAATGGGAGCCCCTGAAGTGTGACGTCATGTCAGCGTTCATCTGCTACAGTGGTAAGCTATCATTCACTCAGGCTTTAAATGAGGACTTAAAAGTAGATCAAAATAAAATCTAAAGATATAACATTATGGATAGAAAACACATTGGATATGCAGATCAACTGCCCAACCTACCCCAACACATCAACAGTAGATAGAAATGATGGAAAATGACCAAAGTGTTAAACATTCCAGGATGTTGATTATTATCAGCCAGACATGTTGTGACTGATGAAGGTTGTTTGTGTTTTAGTTCCTGTTGCAAAGCGAGTGATGAAGGTGAGGCTGACGAAGAGCAGCTCCTCTCTGGATCTGAATGACCCTGTGGTGATGGAGGGCCTCTTGAAGCAGGTACGTCTTCCTCTCATTAACAACTGTGGGAGGAAAATGTTTATATAATAATGTGTCACAAAAAATATACATATGAGAATGTTATAGATCTATTAAGGTCACTAGCAAGTCCTAGTGGCACTTTGTAGTTTGACTTTATTGAAGAAATTGTACTTTCTTGACTCTTGTTCTGAGTTTGTACTCATGGTTGAGTCGCTTTGCATAAAAGCATCAGCTAAAGGAAATGTAATGTAATGTAGTGGAAACCAGAGCTCTTCTCCAGCAGAGCTTCCACATGAGGACATTGTGAGACAGGATGCAGGATGTAGAGGAACAGCAGCTTTAGTGAAGACTTCTTCTCTGTCAGCCACATTCAGGGAAGTCAATGTTTTGTCTCTCAGCTCAAACAGAAGCTGAAGGCCCAGGGGCTGAACGACGACGTCAAGCTGAGCTGGAAGAAGCAGGCGGATGGAAAAGTCTTCCACAAGGAAGAGAAGAAGACCGGGAAGAAGGGAAGAGATGAGCTGTAATGTTCTTTCAATCCACTCTGGTCAGAGGCTTCCTTTCTACTCCTCTTCCTCCTTTTCTTCTTCCTCTTCCTCTCAATCAATGGTAGAAAGTACCAAAGTACCCAAGTACAGACCCTTTGCTGTGAAGTACCCTGTTTCCATTTCATAGTCCTTTAGACTTTTACTCCACTACATTGATCTGTCAGCTGTAGTTTATACACTCTGTTGAGTGATCGAGGAAAAATATGAAAGTAAAAAAGTCGAACTATTATAAACATATAATCATTTTCTTTTTCTATGTAACCATTTGGATATATATATAATGTTTGGTTTTTATTTCAATTATAGTTTGTGATTAGACCACATAAAATGCATAGGACGCTATAAGTTGCTATGTTATATACTCTTTTTGAATGAGATGTGTTAAATGTTCTCTCTGTTCTCTCTGTTAAAGAGCATGCAAGTAAAACCTCCTCTGTCCAACTCTGGTGACAGCATGACTTATGACACTCTGGTGTTTAAAAGAGGGGGTAGGAATGCATGTTTTTTGGGGAGTGCCTGGCTATTCTGTGCAGGAGGAGAGAAGAGAGAAGAGGTGGTTTTCACCAGATCTCAGGCTTAAAAGGGATTTCACCAGATTCTGAGAAAACTGGACTTAATATGCATCTTTACTAGTTAAGGAGAAAAATCAGATTGGACCTGTCCCAGCTCTTAAGGGTTGGGACAGGTCTCCAGCTTTAGAGTCTGGAAGAAACTTCTACTATCAGGAGAGGGGTGCCTCGCATATTCTGTGCAGGAGGATAGAAGAGAGAAGAGGTGTTTATTCACCAGCTCTAAAAACTTAACCCTTTCTCTTAGTTACTTGTAAATTTTAAACTGTTTGATTGAATTGAATTTTTTGTATGTAAGGTAATCTTTAAATAAAACTCGGCTTTACTATTCGTAAGGGACTGAAACCAAACCAAGGATTCTGGTTCTTTAAAACAATTTAAACCCTCTTTCCCTGTCCATCCACCGTGAGATACAGAAGTGACGACTGAATCTACCAAAGAAACTTAAGGTAAGTATCTTTGGGTGAAGACTTTTGCAGTGTTTGTCATAATGATGAGATGGTGTCAAAATAGGTAGAGAGAAGGTATAGACGATATACGTACTCGCTTGATAAGGGTTGAGAGGAGTTACAGCCCACCGCAGGGGACCTCGAGCGCAAGCTGTAAAACACCCTCGACAAAACCTATAACTTATTTTGAAAATAACACAAAAACCTAACGATTTAGCACGGGGCGAGATAAAAGACCGAAGGCGTTATACCAATATCGGATGAGGATTATTATTTCCTCCGGGATCACTAGGATAATTAACCGACGGAGTGCCACCGAGTTAGGTGCGAGGTCTTGCCTTTCCTAACCAAACCCCCCCTTCCCATCCTCTTCCCTTGGCAAGACCACCGTTCACGCTACAACTCTTAGAAATAAGGGTTCTGTTGGAGAAAGGCGATTGTAGTGCCCCCGTTGCCTATTCAACCCTAAGGGTTTGCTTGCTGATTGTTCCTGACGTCCAATGTCCAGGTGTAACGTCCATCATCTTTATTCATACAAAACAAGATAATAACGTCATCGGCAGAAATTAGGTGCGTATATTCAAATCATAAAATAAACCATCAACAATACTCTGTTACAGTATTGTCTAACGTAAAACGTTCAAAAAACTGTTTGCTTCCTCAAACCGAGCAACACCTGACCCTAATGCCACTCCTAATTATATAGGGCCGACTCCGTTGAAGTCGGCCGCCTTACGCCACCCAGTGGTGGGAGGTCCAACATAATAAAACCCCATTTTGGCTCCAACAGCGATGTTGTGTGAATATCTCTTAGACGTAATGCCCTGGCCTAAAATGTTACTGAGGTGATTAAAACACCAGATTGAGAACACAGTGAACATAAAAGACTAAACTAAAATGTGTCACAGTGAATCATAGGGAGCTATGAATATCATAAAGTAATGTTCCTGCTGGGGACAGGATGCATATGCTCGTCGCTATCAGAGTCACATACGGGTTGTGTTCATGAACTAGAGTGCATATGCTCTGCACACGTTAGCTTCACCAGCTGACATCCCTCCATACCAATGCATAGAGGAGTGTAGAGCCCAGTAGGGCTTTGTCTGTGGTTACCGTCCTCAACGAGGGAGCAGAACCAACAACATCAGTGTTGATACGGAACTGCTGCTCTGCTCTTCATAGAAAAGCCCAAACTAGGGTCCTAGTGAATAAGGAACTAAAACGGATCCTCACATATCTGTCTTTTTATCTTATATTCTGGTGTGTTGTTTCTTCTTATAAAGGGTCATAAACACTCAGGTTTAGGGCTACAACGTCTCTTAGAGACAAACATCCACATTGAGAAGAGAACCTATATCTGAAGGTTTACTCTCTTATAATCTCTGCTTAGCCAGTGTGACCTGTAGAACCTGTGATACGATGTAGAACCTGTATAACCTGTGATACGATGTCCTCTCTTTAGTCAGCTCTGTCATGATGACTGGTGTCCATGTGAGACCATGAGAGGCAGCTGTAAGGCCGCTGGACCACATGAGGATCCAGAGAGCCTTGTTAGGGGGTTTGTGAGCCCCGGTTTTTTATGAACCTCATGAGGAACCCATACTGCGTTCTACATAGAACCCTTGCTTCCTGGTGGATTTTGCTTGCACCCTTAGAAGGTAAAGATGTTCTTCATAGAACCTCAAGAGAAGACTTTGGGTGAAAGCGTTCCACCATATGAGGGTTCTCTGTGGAACCTTTGGGTGAAACCTTCACATGTGGTTCTGGGTAAAACGCTTGATGCTTTGTTCTAGGTAGAACCCTCTGAAAGGGAACCTTTATGAAAGGTTCTACCAGGAACCAAAGTGGATTCTCCTCTGGGGACGAGCCGGGGTTCTAGTTAGCACATTTATTTATAAGAGTGGAGTTACTTTGCACATTAAGATGTTAAATATAAAACGTGTGATGAGCTTATAGAATATGATTGTTTTGTTCAATCTCAACCTGCTGCAGCATTGAAATGCTACTGACATGTTAATGAGTAATAATGATCCAATAACATGTTGTTATTATATTATAGTCTCTAAAGAGTTTATTCTGCATAATGAGTCATTTTACTTTTGATCATGAAGAACATTCTTCTGTAGTTTTTACATCATAATTCTGAATGTATGTGTTTTATTGGTAATGGTGTGTGTTTTCATTGTGATGATGCTTCTTTTGCGTCAATAAAACCTTTGAATGAGCTTTCTGTCTCACCAGTTCTTCATGTACTTCAGCTCACAACAGAGTCTGATGACTGGAACACAAACAAAGTGTCAACAACAAGCCTCAAGAACATTTATAGAAATATGTTAACTGTAGAATTAATAAAGTTATGTCTTTGGCAGGATGGGAAACTAAATATAAATATATATAACCTGATGAAACCATTTCTGTAGTACGCTGTAGTACAGTAAGTACTTGTACAAGTACTTGTACGTGTTAGGTGTGTGTGATGGGGCAACTTTAGATAGAAAAACATACTCAAATGATTATTTAGATTTCCATATTTCCTATTTTCACTCTTGTGTCTTTGAATTTGCCTCTGACCAATCAGCATGAAGTCCTGAGGAAGAGTTACTGTCCGTGTTCCACAGAAAGAGATTCAAGAGCACACGTTCACATAAACTGAGAGCAAATAAAGAAGAACTCTTCTGCTGCACACAGCAAGTGTTATGCACGTTTTCATCATAATATTTGTAGAACGTTGATATTTTCTTGATCAGCTGATCCTCCGTCATCAGAAACAGACGTCGCTTCGCATGACGCTTCAGGGGAAAGGTCGTCTCATTTCTCTTAAAACACATTTCCTCGTTTCCTCGTTCCTCGGGACTAGGATGCAAGGAAAAGACGCAAGTGAAGGAAACGGGGATGCAATTAGGAGACTTGGGATGCACCCTTAGTGTTCATCAGATTCAGATTCAGATTCAACTTTATTGTCATTGCAGAGTACAAGTACTGAGACCGGACGACAACGCCGGCCAATCACCTTGTAGCCCCGACCTAAAGCATCCCCTGCTTTATGGTCGACGTGGGACGTCCCGGAGGAGCTGAGAGACGAGCTACCGCTAACGTTGGCTCCGCTTATTTCTCTGAGAACTTAAGATACAGACGTCCGACGACCAAATCTCTCATCCGGTTGAAAACCACCGAGTTCTGAAAAGTGTGTCTCAAAAACTGGATTAAAACTGAATAAAAAGTAAATTTATGACTTTTTGATTCCGGCAGACAACCTCCACGCTGACGATGCAACGCTGTTACCAAGCGACCAAATTAAACACACCCTTAGATTGATTGAATGACGGTGTATAAATTGCTAGAAAACATTTTGGATAATATAATAATACAACTCATCAACATATACATATTAAACCTTTAATAAACTTTATTAGAGATAATAATAAGAGAACTTAAAACATCACAACACAACAAATGACAGAATCCAGTTTAATATCAACCAGTGCCATTTTTACAAATCAATTGGAGTTTTCAAAAACACAGTAAAATGTTTATATAACTTTATATAAGGACTGATGACATCATCACACGCCGAGGAACACTGTACACATATTTACATGTCAGCACATTGTGAAGCTGCATTAACACACCTAGATACTGAACATTTCTCACACTGAACCCTGCAGACGCTCGTAAACAAACTTTATTTATAAACCTCGACTGTGAAGAGTCTTGATTCATGATATATGACTAAACGAGAGGTTTACGACAAGAACACAAACATGTTCTTGCACGAGGCCGAACGGGTTCTGATTCTACTGTCGAGTCACATTTCTCCTCATAATGCCGACAGCTGTGA
>JBAMJR010000003.1:157500-365000 GCA_038501785.1 Myoxocephalus aenaeus | reverse complement strand
ATTTATACATTTTATTTCAAGATATTTTAATCACTAATCAATCCGTACCACGATGATAATGCACATATAAACACACAGATGAATGTACTCAGCCCCCTAAAGCTTGTTTGTAGTCTGACTGCAGACGAATGCTCGAAGAATAAGTATTTCATAATTTACTCCAAGTGGCAACCCTTAAGATTTCAGCACTGTGCTGCAACACTATTGTCACGCATTTCATTTAGTCTTTAATTGCTCTTGTAATGTGTGTATTTGTACGTATTATTTATTTTCTACTTACTCTATTTAGCTGCATGTTTTGTTTGGTTCACATTATGATGAATTATGTGAAGAGGGGAATAAAAAATATATATATATTTTTACAACTAATACTTGAAATGATGAATACACTTGAAAGTGAAAAGGTAGGTTTGTAAATTTATTTAATACTAAAATCCTAACACAGTGCTCACTTAAAATATTATAATGTACATCTGTAAATAAGTCAGTACATATTGATTTCTGTTCTTCAAAGATTACGAAGAAAATGTAATTCTAAAAAAAAAAATTCCAACATTAAGATGCAAAAAAAAAAAGAAAACGGCCAGGAAGAGATCGTAAAATATTGTTTTCTGTGCCAATGCTGCGATCATTTAATTGAATATTAGCAATGTGTGAGGTCCGTAGCTGGGCTACAGCTGTACGTTTCTTCCTAAATCCAAGATAAATGTCCTTTTCAATCTCAATCAAATGGAAGAAAAAAACGCTGCATTCTGGAAGATATATATCTTTAAAATGAGTTCTCTTGCATGTTACAGAGCTGAAAATGCTCCTCTCTGAGAAGCAGCAGTCTCTGGTCTGCAGGCCTCTTTTTAAGCGTTCCTCGTGATTCATCGTGTTCCTGCTGCGTGAGTCAAAGCTGCAGAACATTAGTCACGTTCCGGGTGTCGATGTTCTGGATCAAACAAACAGAAACGAGCAGACGTGCACCTGAGGTCGTCTCTTAGCTTTGATGATATTTAACTTATGATTCAGATCACTGACGTTTTACTCTGCAATAGAAATATGTATTACAAAATGTGCCATTAGGTTCTAAAAAAGGTTTATTTACTGTTAACCTGTTTATATGTCTGGCATCGTGTACATTACATTTTTGCATCTTTTTGTAAGTAAGTAAAAGTGAAATTAGGGCTTAAAAACATATCACATTAAAATCAATTACAGCTCATTTAGACTCTTAAACACTGTTTATTATAGCATGACAGGTTATTCAGCTAAATAGAAGAAGAAGAAGAAGAAGAAGAAGAAGAAGAAGAAGAAGAAGAAGAAGAAGAAGAAGAAGAAGAAGAAGAAGAAGAAGGAAGAAGAAGAAGAAGAAGAAGAAGAAGAAGAAGAAGAAGAGGCCGATGAAAAACTGTTTTGCTGAACAAGTAAACAACTAAACTTTTGTATTAAAGCCTGGCCAGAATAATGAACTACAACTAGAGCCAGTATAATCTTACGGCAGCTTATGGTGTATATGCTTAAGAAATACAGATATTTATGGTAACTCAGATTACTTTTGACCGTTACTTCGTCCATCCAGCAGACTGCACTATAAAAACAAACATATCTTGGTCACAATTCTTTCAAAAGTTTAGGAGATCGTCATGAAAGAAAAGGAATATTTTTTGTGACAACTTTATAAAAAAAAAAAAGTGAACGTCAACGAACCGTTTTTAGATTTCTTTAAAAAATATCAATATTGGTCTCAATATTTTTGTCTTCAGTTGAAGTAAAACCAAAGTTGAATATATTCTCGTGTGAGCTTCCTTTTTCGACTCTGCTACGAGCTAACGGGCTAACGGGCTAACTATGACATCAAAGGGAAATGTCACATGACCACAGAAGATACTTCTACTTGACATAAAATACAAACGGTGTACTTGTACTGCATGCAGGTCGATGCAATCCGACTACATAGAGGCTGAAGGCAGAACCTTTGAGGAGCAGATGAAGCACATGACTCACAGCGTGGCGGACCTTCATACTCTGCTGACAGCAGCCGCTGCCCACACAGCCCCGCTCTATGTGCAGATGAGGTGAGATGGTGACTAATTCTGCAGCAGCTGAACGCTTGATGGGGATATATATATATATATATATATATATATATATATATATATATATATATATATATATATTGTTTGTTTTCCTCTCTAAGTGTTTAATGATGAGTTTAAAATGTAGAGTCAATCTCCATCAAACGCACGTGAACTCAAAGCCGGTTCAAAGCAGACGAGATTCACAGCGTTTCTGCTCCAGTGAACGTTTCAGAGGAAAGAATGCACCGAAAAAGGGCCGAGTAAATAAAGTGTTCTCCTCCAGTATCCAGTAGAACATGTGATCAGGACATCATGGTTGTTTTCTAGTCTATGATCTCAAATCATGTGACTTTGTAAACAACCGATCAGTGTTTAGACCAACAGGAGGAGAGCTAGTAACGTTAGCAGCACCGCTAACGGAGAACCAACAGGAGGAGAGCTAGTAACATTAGCAGTACCGCTAACAGAGAACCAACAGGAGGAGAGCTAGTAACGTTAGCATCACCGCTAACGGAGAACCAACAGGAGGAAAGCTAGTAACATTAGCAGCACCGCTAACAAAGAACCAACAGGAGGAAAGCTAGTAACATTAGCAGCACCGCTAACAGAGAACCAACAGGAGGAGAGCTAGTAACGTTAGCATCACCGCTAACGGAGAACCAACAGGAAGAGAGCTAGTAAGGTTAGCGGCACCGCTAACGGAGAACCAACAGGAGGAGAGCTAGTAACATTAGCAGCACCGCTAACAGAGAACCAACAGGAGGAGAGCTAGTAACATTAGCATCACCGCTAACGGAGAACCAACAGGAGGAGAGCTAGTAACGTTAGCATCACCGCTAACGGAGAACCAACAGGAAGAGAGCTAGTAAGGTTAGCATCACCGCTAACGGAGAATCAGCGGAGGTTCACATCAGTTACATGATGATGCGTTCAGGCTCTGCTCAGTGAAAATGAGTACTGGCTGAAGGTAAATAATAACGTTCTCGTGATGCGTTCATGTGTAATCTAGTAAAATGTAGTGTTGGTGATAAACTAGAATGAATCCAGATGTTTTCACGTGAATATAAAATAGATATTAGAGATCTAAGATCATTATAACACTTCATGAACACCAAGAACGGCTATCAAAACTACATATTTTATCTACTTATCACTTGAAATGTGTGTTTTTATTGTGTGAACCGTGACTTTTATGATCTCTTGCCCTTCTACCTGCAGAACAGCAGAAGTTAAACTCCTCCAAAGCTGCGTCTGATGAAACCCTGACCACCGCCAACACATTGCTCTCTGAAGCTTCAGCTCCAACTAAAAGTCGTCCCCCGACTGCTTTAAAACCTAAAATGTGATGAAAATGAGAATCATTCCCCATCGCTGCCCACGCTTCAGTCCCTTCAGAGCCTTTTGAGAGTTGTCAGCTCATATGAGGACAAACTTAAACCTTCAAAAAAGATGAAAGTAAAAGAAATGGCGAGCACACAGCGGTAGACTCGTAAACCTCCGGAGACCCGAGAGAGGGTCGGCTTATTACGTGAAATAAAGGCGCCAGGTGAGCCGAAGCGCTACCTTTACCCCGCAGGTGTGTCTGAGCGGGACCACACATGCAGACCGCCATCGCCTCAGCTTCTATACAACCGAGGCCATCTGGTTCAGGTTTGGGGGAGAATAAACTAAGATTACACCGCTGGTTTCTCTCAGCGGCTGTATTCAGACTCCAAGTGGTAAAGAGAGAGTGTGTGTGTGTGTGTGTGTGTGTGTGTGTGTGTGTGTGTGTGTGTGTGTGTGTGTGTGTGTGTGTGTGTGTGCAACCATGTTACAGCTGCTTCTTTTGTGCATTGTTTTGATGAAAGCCATGCTAGGGATGGTGATGTCAGGCCGCCCTACTCTTTGGTCCAGACTAAAATATCTCAACAAACTATTGGGTGGATTGACATTCATGATCCCCAGAGGATGAATCCCGCTGACGTTGTTGATCCTCTGACGTTTCCTTTTTTCATGGTTTTCAGTGACATTTCACAGAATTAATGAGAAAGGAAAGCTCTTTGTTGGGTTCTGATCTATTCTTCTTTGGGCCTCAAAGAACTAGGAATGAGTGTAAACTACTGCTAACAACTCACAGACATCTGAAAAGTAAAATATTATCAATTAGACCCTTTTTACAGGTCGACATCATCATAAATATGTGCGCACATGTTGGCAACAGAAGCGTCGTTATGAAGACAGAAACTCCACGAAGAAAAGGAAAAGCCCCCCTCGCCGACGGGGGTCGGGGGTCGCTAACGACCAGCTGCCTTTTAATTCACTTTGACTGAATCTAATCTCGTTAAAAAGGAGAACCCTGAGAGAGCCGTGTGTCTGCGGCCGGTTTGAGGAGAATAGGTCGCGTTAAAGGCTCGTAATTCAATAATCAACGAATCAGCGGAACAACCTTCTTCCGTTTTAACGGATCGACTCATTATCACGAACGTCTCGTTGGCGGACAGAAGCCCGGCGGGTCGGAGATCTACCTCACAAACTGAATTACTGGATACTTTCACCTCTTCTGCCTCAGAAAAAGCCTTCAAACAACACGAATCAAAAGGTGAAAAAGAAAATCACCATCCGACTGCTTGTTTTGTCAGATCGACATTCATAAATATTTCATCCATGATGATATACACACAGCAAATTTGAGAATCTGAATGTTTCTGTTGTAAAAAAGTATTTAAACAATTAATCAAAATGGCTACCGCTTCGTTTTCCTGAATGATTTTCGACTAATAAATGTCTTGTTTTGAGTATAAAAAACTTGAGCTTAAAGTGACGTTCTCTAAATGCTTTTTTTTTTTCGATCGACTGCTTCCGACAATTAATCAATACGTTTCATTTAATGTCAGAATTTGCAGCTTTTCTCTGCAGATGAATTTTTCGGAATATTTAAACTGACGAAACAAGTAAACAAGCAATTAAGAAAAATATGTTGTAGATTAACGGATGAAGAAAATAATGCTTTTTGCCAGGCAACGTGCTTTAAAAAAGGTTCCGCTCAGAGCTTAGTACAAACGAATAAGAAGTTTTTTACGAGAGCGAAATGTTACAATTCACTTTTATTAACCTAAAACACACAGAGTTAAAGTTGTTCGATAGAAACATGGATCACTTTAGCACATGAAGCATATACTTCTATACAACCAGAGGAGTCACCCCCTGGTGGTCAGGAGAGAGAATGCAGCTTTAGCACATGAAGCATATACTTCTATACAACCAGAGGAGTCACCCCCTGGTGGTCAGGAGAGAGAATGCAGCTTTAACACATGCAGCATAGACTTCTATACAACCAGAGGAGTCACCCCCTGGTGGTCAGGAGAGAGAATGCAGCTTTAACACATGAAGCATAGACTTCTATACAACTAGAGAAGTCGCCCCCTGGTGGTCAGGAGAGAGAATGCAGCTTTAGCACATGAAGCATAGACTTCTATACAACCAGAGGAGTCACCCCCTGGTGGTCAGGAGAGAGAATGCAGCTTTAGCACATGAAGCATAGACTTCTATACAACTAGAGGAGTCGCCCCCTGGTGGTCAGGAGAGAGAATGCAGCTTTAACACATGAAGCATAGACTTCTATACAACCAGAGGAGTCGCCCCCTGGTGGTCAGGAGAGAGAATGCAGCTTTAGCACATGAAGCATAGACTTCTATACAACTAGAGGAGTCGCCCCCTGGTGGGCAGGAGAGAGAATGCAGCTTTAACACATGCAGCTTTGTTTCCTGATTCTGATGTTAGCAACTATTTTTTACCAATATTAGCTTAGCATACTAACATTATAACTGCATTTCTGATAGCATATAAATATTTGACTAAAAAACCTAAAATATCAACCTCATCATGGTGTTAAGAGGAAAAGTCAGGGATCACTAAATCAGGAGGGTTTATCTTTTGGGCACCTTTAATGTCAACAAAGAGTTAAGTTGTTCAACCTGATGTTTTAGCTAAAGAACCAGCTGAATTTGTTCAATAATCAAAGATCAATATTGTCCAGCGAGCGGCTAAAAAATGTGAAAGCAATGCATTTAATGCTGTTTTACATCATTTTAAATCTCTTTTTTTTTTTTTTTTTTTGGACCGTTGCAGACATCAAATTGGAATTTGATTTCTTTTCTGACGTTTTATACTAAATGCTTCATAATTATAAAAACAATTGAGCATTAATGAACATAATCTACAGTTTCAGCCATGAAGAATACACCAAACCAAAAGAAACGGATCCAGAAACGTTCAGTCAAATAGCCAATAAAGTGAAGATTCAGAGTATTTATCCCCTTTTAATAAAAGCATTGCCTCATTTTTTTGGCATTGCTGAAGAACATAATATTAAATGCAGATGGCGCTCATTAATGTGCCAAACTCAAACAAACACAACGCAGAGACATACTGGTCATACTGGTCATACTGGTCGCCATGCCCGTTCACCAAGAAGCTGGCTGGTGGATCGCAACTTTCTGAACGAAAACACGAATTGAGGAAATAAATCAGCAGACGAGTTGCAGCCCAACATCACTTCAACACTTCATTTAGCTTATTACTATTAAACTACTGTGTAAATAAGCTTATTCATGCTTTTATGAAATAGACCTCAAACTTACAGAATAGTTATGTTACATCTGAATAACTATTTTTTTCATATATATATACATATATATATATATATATATATATATATATATATATATATATATATGTGTATATATATATATATATATATATATATATATGTATATATATATATATATATGTATATATATATTGTTTTTGTTTATTTATTTTTATACATTTTAATAATTGTGTTTATTTCTATTTATACATTTTAATATGTATATATTTTTATATTTCTATTTCTATATTAATATATTTAACTTTTTTTTAATGTATATATATATATATATTTGTGTATGCTAAAATGGACACCAAACTATTTTTTTATTTACAACTTTATGTGACACTTTAACACCTGAAACATAGTAAAAAGTAAAATCTCTTCCATCCACATTAACATTGTTTTATTTATTGTATATTAATGATCATACATTTATCTATTGTACTACTTTAAGTGACCGTTTAAATCCAGTAAAACAGAAGATAGTTATTTAAGTGTTTTAAAGATGAAGCTGCAGAGCAAACCGCGGACATCAGTCACGTGACTCACCTCTGCACGCGCTGCTTCCTCCTGGACGTCTCGTGGCGGGAAGAACACAAGAAGCAGATTTCCTCCTGATGAACCGATTAATCGATCGCGCGCTTGAACTCGGCACGTGAACCTTCCGGAGGGCTGAGCGGACTCGATGTGAGCTGCTGTGACGTCACGGTCCCAGTTAAACCACCATCAAGCCGGACCGTCAACTACGCACTGGCTTCCGGCGGAGAATTTCAGAATAAAACTACTTCCGTAACAACTCACATTGAAATATGTTTTTTTCTCCTGCTGCTCACGTTGTTTACTGAAGTAAAAGTATGAATACTCCTCTGTAGAAAGTACTCTATTCAAACTACTGCATTAAAAGTATTAAAGTAAAAAACCCTGTTCAGAGGGTTATACTATGATATACAGATGATTATTACTAATGCTTTTAAACACCAGCAGCGTTTTGAAGTATTTTATTTTACAAACACATCATACTAAAGTAACTTAAGATGTCAGATAAATAAAGAGAAGTAAAAAGAACAATATTTCCCTTTTGTGGTGTAAAAAGTAGTGAACAATTGAAAGTATCTCATTTATAGTACGATAGCGCTATGCTAATCTGTAGCCTATAAATGTGGGAAGCATCACTCACAACGTTACAAACCGCTGAGGAATATTAAACGAGGCCAGAGATGAAAAAAGAAAAGCCGAGGTGACCTCTGTGTGATGCTTTCTATGAAGTGTGTTTAAATCCCTTGTAACACACAGACACACAAGCAGGCTGTGAGGCAGACACACAAAAACATCCATCAAACACACAGAGACACGACACAAACAGAGAAGACGAGCTTTAACACATGAAGTTTAGACTTCTATACAACCAGAGTTACTCATATGTGTAATAACTTTCTAATAAATAAGTTCCATTTGTGGTTTCTATCTTTGGAAAGTCTTCTTCTTCTTTTTCTTCTCATCACAAAATGAGTTTATTGCAACTCGTTTTACTCGTATAAGAAAGATGTTTTCGGCAAAATACAGAAACCCAAACCTCACTGTTCATGCAAAGTGAATCATTTTGTTGTGATGTGGCATGAGGAGGAGGAGGAGGAGGAGGAAGAGGAGGAGTGTGTGTGTGTGTGTGTGTGTGTGTGTGTGTGTGTGTGTGTGTGTGTGCAAACTAAAGATGTTCACTGAGAATACAGCTTCATTTATTGGCAACATGCTCGTTTATTAGATAACTAATAAACTAGTAAATATGATGATTGGTGGTTTTCTTCTTGTGATCGATTCCATTGATCACGGCGTTCCCGTAGAGATTGAGACATTTATTGGCATTAAAATGTTAATGTGTTTGTTCTTGGCATCTAAAGTATGAAGAATAATATTGAATGCCTCTTCGATTCTGCATGTTTGGTGAGATGAACGTCCATCTGTTGATGAATTATGATCAATTCTTCCCCACGAAAGGTTGGTCACCGTATTGAAAGAGGACGAGTTATGAATTACCAACAATAACCGGTGGAGTTGACTGTGTTGTAATTGTACATTTGTCCCCATGTGATTATTTATTTTGGATCTATTTTAATTTATTATTTTATTTAAAACTTATTTTACTATAATTTAAATTGAATTGTATAGCATTTTATTTTAATTTATTTAATTTATAATAATTTTAAATGAATGTTATTTTAAATAGATTTTTTAATTTATTTTCTTCATTTTTTATTTTCTTCAATTCTTATTTATTATTTTATTATATTTTACATTTATTTTATTATAATTTAAATTATATTTAAATATATTGTATTTCATTTCTATACATATTCTTCTATTTTTAATATATTTATAATATCTTTCTAATTTTATTGAATTTTAAATTGAATTAATTCTGATTATTTTCTTCTCATTTATTTTAATTGAATTAATAATTAGTTTTAATTCATCTAATTGTATATTATATTGTATTTAATTTGTATTTATGTTATTCTGGTCAAGGATGTACATGTTTATGCTGAGACGATACTCAAAAACAATCTTTGCTGTTTAATTTCACTATTTGTTCTGTTTTGCTGTTTGAAAATAAGAAATAAAGAAATAAAGCTGAGTGCTGCCCTCTGGTGGACGGACGGAGCTTTCACAGAGCAGCTGTTATACAGTATATTGCAGCAGCATCGGCATGACAACGTTAGAATGTTAATAAAGTTCAGTGGATCTAAAAAGTTTTGTTTACGAAATATTATAAGGATAAGATGACGTAGGTCAGGCTTTTCGGTTCCACAAAGAAAGTTTGCACCATACATATCATTATTGTAGAACATGATTAAGGTGGACTCGTGATAAGAATACAGAGAATCACACACAATGTATTTTCACTGCTTCAATTGATTTAATTTCTGATTATGAATAATACATATATACTGATCCGCCTATACACAGATTCAAACTCCTAGTTATATGGTAATCTACACATACATGTATATACACATTTATAGTACATGATGCATAGTACACAGTACATATATCCTCATAATTATATATTAATTTGTATACTACTGTTCGAATTAACAAGACTGTTTGACGGCGGATCAGCCTTTGAGGAACCAACATAGCCTGAAGTCAATGATCTCGGTAATTTAAGATGGATAATAGGACATTTGATCCACTTTGTTGAACCAGGTACGAGGAATAGGGCCCAGAACTCTTTTTTACAGAGAAGAAAACAACAACAACAACAACAACAACAACAATGACGAGTTGAAGTGATTTTATTGTATTTACAGACCGGCTCTGGACAGAACCGCCTCCACGTCTAAAAAGGACCGTCAGCACATCCGTTACAAAATGTGATTTCTACAACTGTACAGGAAGTCTTGAACAACCGGCTGAGCTTCATGAGACCCTCAGGGGCCCAGAGGGTCCTCCTTCAGCCGCTAGGCTCCATGAGACCCTCAGGGGCCCAGAGGGTCCTCCTTCAGCCGCTAGGCTCCATGAGACCCTCAGGGCCCCAGAGGGTCCTCCTTCAGCCACTAGGCTCCATGAGACCCTCAGGGGCCCCAGAGGGTCCTCCTTCAGCCACTAGGCTCCATGAGACCCTCAGGGGCCCCAGAGGGTCCTCCTTCAGCCGCTAGGCTCCATGAGACCCTCAGGGGCCCCAGAGGGTCCTCCTTCAGCCACTAGGCTCCATGAGACCCTCAGGGGCCCCAGAGGGTCCTCCTTCAGCCGCTAGGCTCCATGAGACCCTCAGGGGTCCAGAGGGGCCCCTGAGGCAGACAAACTTCTTCTCCAGTTTCATCCAGAAAACTTTCACCTTTTCCTGCGAGAAACTTTTAAGTTTCACAGGAAATAAAATCAAAACGTTTTTATTTATGTGCAGATGAGATGTTTGTTTGTGTATCGAGCAGAAAAAGAAAAAAACACAAACATGAAGTTAAACGTTTACACACGCGTCACATTTTCAATATTAAAGTCCTGATTTACTTTCCGTGCTGTTTTCTGAACACAGAATGTGAACTCTTTTGAAGGTTTCAGCGTTTAACGGCATTATTAACTGTATTAACGTCATTTATTAACGTCATTTATTTCATCAACGTAATTTATTCACGTAATTTATTTACGTCATATATTAACGTCATTTTTCGCCGAAAAAAAAAAGGTCAAAAACAACAAACAAACAAAACTTCACATGAAAATGAAACGTAGAGAACTCTTTTATTCGTTTATCTTCAGATACCGGACGAACATTCTTGTTTGAAAGCGTTTTAAACATTAAAAATGACCAACACCTCCGTTATCGGCTTCTCCGACGATCGTCCGGTCCGTTATGCGTGAAACATTTCATCGTTTTGTCTCTGAAGAGGAATTCTTCTGGATTTATTGATCGCTGGAGCTCGAGTTAAAAGCTTAAAGCTCATTTACAACAGACACTAGATCCAGTCGCTCCACTTTAAAACACCACACACAGACGCCACAATAAATAAAGCTTATTTTGTATAAATAGAGTTCAAGGTAAAATATTGCTAATATTAGACTTCATATGCTTTATAAATGTTGCATTTAAAAAAAAAAAAAAAGAAAAGGAGGTCCTCTTCTGCTGTGTATTTACAGTTCTCACAGGATGACGTTGTGTGACTCGCGTTTCCATCTTCAAAGAACATTCACAGTCTGGCGACAGGTTTCCTGAGCTCGTCTTAAAGCGATGGCGTGGTGTGTGTGTGTGTGTGTGTGTGTGTGTGTGTGTGTGTTACAGGTACGGCTCTCCAAACGTCCGGCGGCACTCCATGACCCCGGTGCTGGGAGGCCGGTCACAGCTGTGGGTCAGCTTCAGCAGGCCGGGCGCCAGGCGGTCGTACGCCAGCTTGTACTCGCGATCGAAGGAGTCTGAGGAAGACGAGGAGAGTCTGAACGGTTTCATCTTCATCGTCAACGGATTCAATTAATGTGAGCGGGAACGTCCTCATGTCTAAAACATCACAACCAACTTGTTCTCTGATTTAGGCCCATTTATATGTAAACAAAAAACAAAAAACTAAACAAGAACAATTCCTTTGAGCAATATATATATATATATATATATATATATATATATATATATATATATATATATATATATATATAAATCTTGCCGGTACGTTTGCTCAAAGGAATTGTTCTATATATATTTATTTTTATTTTTTATATATATATAAAAAATATATATTAAAAACATATATATATTAAAAACATATATAAATATATATATATTTTTATATATATATATATATATATATATATATATATATATATATATATAAAAATAAAAAAAAAAATAAAAAAAAAATATATATATATATATATATATATATATATATATATATATATAAATCTTGTCCGTACGTTTGCTCAAAGGAATTCTATATATATATATATATTTTTTTTTTAAATATAAAAATTATGATATTTCCTCAACGTCATATATATATAAACAAAATATATAAATGTACTGACAAGATATATATATATATATATATATATATATATATCTTGTCAGTACATTTGCTCAGAGGACTTGTTCTTTGTCTCGTAGCAGACCTAAAGAGACAAATATTCATAAAAAGGAGTGTGAATATTCAGAAGCATCAAATAAAAAAACGAACATTTAACTATTTGTTTATTCTGCCACCTTGTGGACAAAAATAATAAATACAACTTAATTTTGTTTCTTGAAGTTGTTTCTACTCGCCGCATAAACAGTATGAACAACAAAAGTAACCGCTGACACTAATGATGATAAAAACATAAAACGATGACTCACCAATGTCAATGTTGTCTTTCCCCAGAGCCACCAGAGAGAGGAAGAGGATGTCTCGGTACAAACTCCTGAGGAGAGGAGAGGAAGTCTGCTTAAGAACACATCGTTTTACACATCCTCTCAACAAAGAATGTCATTTATGTTACGTTGTCACGTAATATCCACCAACAAAGACGTCAACGGATCATGTTGAGGGGAACAGTTCAAAACGTCCACCATGGTGTTCAACAACATGTTTTAACATTACTCTTTTTATAGCATAGACTTCTATACAACCAGAGGAGTCGCCCCCTGGTGGTCAGGAGAGAGAATGCAGCTTAACACATGAAGCATAGACTTCTATACAACCAGAGGAGTCACCCCCTGGTGGTCAGGAGAGAGAATGCAGCTTTAACACATGAAGCATAGACTTCTATACAACCGGAGGAGTCACCCCCTGGTGGTCAGTAGAGAGAATGCAGCTTTAACACATGAAGCATAGACTTCTATACAACCAAAGGAGTCGCCCCCTGGTGGTCAGTAGAGAGAATGCAGCTTTAACACATGAAGCATAGACTTCTATACAACCAGAGGAGTCACCCCCTGGTGGTCAGGAGAGAGAATGCAGCTTTAACACATGAAGCATAGACTTCTATACAACCAGAGGAGTCGCCCCCTGGTGGTCAGGAGAGAGAATGCAGCTTAACACATGAAGCATAGACTTCTATACAACCAGAGGAGTCGCCCCCTGGTGGTCAGGAGAGAGAATGCAGCTTTAACACATGAAGCATAGACTTCACTTTTAAGACCAAGAAGTTGCCGCCTGCTTTCAACCTTGACAAAGGCAGCGCAGACCAAATTTAATCCTTCCTTTCTTACCTTTCACAATAAAAGCCATATATATATATATATATATATATATATACACACACACACTATCCGCTAGCGAGTACTTCACATTTATGTTGTTTATTCGTCACACCACAGGTGTGTGAAGGAAGGATCTGTACTTTTGATCTGGTCAATGATGAAGGACAAAATAAACTCTTCATCGTCAAGAAAAGATGTTTGTAAAGACACAACAAGTACGCGTTAGTTCACACAAGGAAGATCCTCTCCGTGGGTGTTTCTTAAGTGGAATAACTGAATACCTTCGCCTCTTGACCCCGAGCGTCTGCCCCAGCAGCGTCAGCAGCTGAGCCATCGGCCGGCTGATGTCGTTCCTCTGGATGCTCCTCACCACGCTCTGCAGCAGCTCCTCGCTGAGCGGCTTCTCCTCCTCCGGGACCGGCCGGGACAGAGGGTAACCCACATCTACAGACACACACACACACACACACACACACACACACACACACAGTTCAGTGTTAGATTAAATTCAGATAAATTGTCCTAAACATATAACTGGATGTCAGCGCGTGGAGAAACACATTCACCAGAGATGCAAAGCGACATCCACACTGGGCTGTATTTGAGACGAACAATAATAATAATAATAACAATAACACAACAATAATAATCATGGAAAACACTGAGACCATGAAGCGGCTGACGTTCCACAGACGACACTGCGATGCATCGAGCGAAACAACAGAGACACAAAGACAAGACTCGTCTGAGGAGAACACTCACTGTCTAACAACAGAGTGCAGTTAAGGCCTGCAAGACAGAGAGCACACCGTTAGCACACCAGTTAGCCGCAGGAGGAGCTAGCTGCCGACTACTGGTAGGAGGAGCTAGCTGACGAGTCCCAGGAGGAGGAGTTAGACGACGCCGACTACCAGGAGGAGGAGCTAGATGAAGTCTCCCGAGAGGAGGAGCTAGATGCCGACTACCAGAAGGAGGAGCTAGATGCCGACTACCAGGAGGAGGAGCTAGATGACGAGACCCAGGAGGAGGAGCTAGATGACGACTACTTGGAGGAGGAGCTAGATGCCGACTACCAGGAGGAGGAGCTAGATGACGAGACCCAGGAGGAGGAGCTAGACGACGCCGACTACCAGGAGGAGGAGCTAGATGAAGTCTCCCGAGAGGAGGAGCTAGATGCCGACTACCAGGAAGAGGAGCTAGATGCCGACTACCAGAAGGAGGAGCTAGATGCTGACTACTTGGAGGAGGAGCTAGATGCCGACTACCAGGAGGAGGAGCTAGATGAAGACTACCAGAAGGAGGAGCTAGATGCCGACTACTTGGAGGAGGAGCTAGATGCCGACTACCAGGAGGAGGAGCTAGATGACGAGACCCAGGAGGAGGAGCTAGATGTCGACTACCAGGAGGAGGAGCTAGATGACGAGTCCCGAGAGGAGGAGCTAGATGAAGACTACCAGGAGGAGGAGCTAGATGAAGACTACCAGGAGGAGGAGCTAGATGAAGACTACCAGGAGGAGGAGCTAGATGAAGACTCCCAAGAGGAGGAGCTAGATGAAGACTACCAGGAGGAGGAGCTAGATGAAGACTACCAGAAGGAGGAGCTAGATGAAGACTACCAGGAGGAGGATCTAGATGAAGACTACCAGAAGGAGGAGCTAGATGACGACTACCAGGAGGAGGAGCTAGATGAAGACTACCAGGAGGAGGAGCTAGATGCCGACTACCAGGAGGAGGAGCTAGATGAAGACTACCAGGAGGAGGAGCTAGATGCCGACTACCAGGAGGAGGAGCTAGATGAAGACTACCAGGAGGAGGAGCTAGATGCCGACTACCAGGAGGAGGAGCTAGATGAAGACTACCAGGAGGAGGAGCTAGATGACGAGTCCCGAGAGGAGGAGCTAGATGAAGACTACCAGGAGGAGGAGCTAGATGACGACTACCAGAAGGAGGAGCTAGATGACGACTACTTGGAGGAGGAGCTAGATGCCGACTACCAGGAGGAGGAGCTAGATGAAGACCACCGAGAGGAGGAGCTAGATGACGACTACCAGGAGGAGGAGCTAGATGAAGACTACTTGGAGGAGGAGCTAGATGCCGACTACCAGGAGGAGGAGCTAGATGAAGACTACCAGGAGGAGGAGCTAGATGCCGACTACCAGGAGGAGGAGCTAGATGAAGACTACCAGGAGGAGGAGCTAGATGAAGACTACTTGGAGGAGGAGCTAGATGCCGACTACCAGAAGGAGGAGCTAGATGAAGACTACCAGGAGGAGGAGCTAGATGCCGACTACCAGGAGGAGGAGCTAGACGACGACTACCAGTAGGAGGAGCTAGATGAAGACTACCAGGAGGAGGAGCTAGATGCCGACTACCAGGAGGAGGAGCTAGACGACGACTACTTGGAGGAGGAGCTAGACGACGACTACCAGGAGGAGGAGCTAGACGCCGACTACCAGGAGGAGGAGCTAGATGATGACTACCAGAAGGAGGAGCTAGATTCTCTAGATTCTCTATATTTGTTTTTCTTTTGCTGCTCTGAGGAGAACTGAACAGGAACTCAGTGTAAACGACTCACTGAAGGTGTTCCAGAGGATGTAGAGCGGCTGGACAGAGTCCTGGTGCAGCTTCAGATTGTCCCACAGGATCTGGATCAACACGTGTTTACTGTCCTCCGACATCCAGGGACGAGGGACCTGAGAGAGACAGACAGGGAGGGAGAGAGACAGACAGGGAGGGAGAGAGACAGACAGGGAGGGAGAGAGAGAGACAGGAAGAGAGAGAGAAAGGGAGAGAGAGGAAACACAGTCAGTCTGACATTGGTTGTTTTCAGACTAATTACCCTAATTATTGTGTTTTGTGTAGCGTATGTATTGTGTATTGTGTAACGTATGTATTGTATATATAATGCATGCATTGCGTATGCATTGCGTGTCTGCTGTGTGTATGTATTGTGTATATGTGTGACATATAATGTGTATATATTGCATGCATCGCGTGTCTGATGTGTGTATATATTGTGTACATGTGTAACGTATGTATTGTGTATATATTGTGTACATGTGTAACGTATGTATTGTGTATATATTGTGTACATGTGTAACGTATGTATTGTGTATATATTGTGTACATGTGTAACGTATGTATTGTGTATATATTGTGTACATGTGTAACGTATGTATTGTGTATATATTGTGTATATGTGTAACGTATGTATTGTGTATATATTGTGTACATGTGTAACGTATGTATTGTGTATATATTGTGTACATGTGTAACGTATGTATTGGGTATATATTGCATGCATTGCGTGTCTGCCGTGTGCACCTGGGACTCCCGGTTGCAGTGCTCCGAGGTGAGCATGAGGCCCGGCAGGTTGCTGGGCAGGTCCAGGCGCCTGAAGTACCAGAGCAGGTTCCAGTACAGGATGGGGTGCTGGTCCACCACGTCGGCCTCCGTGATCACCGGGTCGCCCTCGTTCTCCAGCAGGCTCTCCAGCTCCTTCCACAGCACCAGCGGGCTGAGGTAGGGCACCGTCACCGGCTCGGGGTGGTGCAGCCGCCACGCCATGCTCAGCGGGTCCTGGGGGGGCGAGAGGGGAGGGTCAGATCCCGAGCCGGAGCCGGGGCTCCTCTGGTCCAGAACCACCAAGACTGAACCAGAGCCGGGGCTCCTCTGGTCCAGAACCACCAAGACTGAACCAGAGCCGGGGCTCCTCTGGTCCAGAACCACCAAGACTAAACCAGAGCCGGGGCTCCTCTGTGGTCCAGAACCACCCGGACTAAACCAGAGCCGGGGCTCCTCTGTGGTCCAGAACCACCCGGACTAAACCAGAGCCGGGGCTCCTCTGTGGTCCAGAACCACCCGGACTAAACCAGAGCCGGGGCTCCTCTGGTCCAGAACCACCCGGACTAAACCAGAGCCGGGGCTCCTCTGTGGTCCAGAACCACCCGGACTAAACCAGAGCCGGGGCTCCTCTGGTCCAGAACCACCCGGACTAAACCAGAGCCAGGGCTCCTCTGGTCCAGAACCACCCGGACTAAACCAGAGCCGGAGCTCCTCTGTGGTCCAGAACCACCAGGACTAAACCAGAGCCGGAGCTCCTCTGTGGTCCAGAACCACCCGGACTAAACCAGAGCCGGAGCCGGGGCTCCTCTGGTCCAGAACCACCAGGACTAAACCAGAGCCGGGGCCGGGGCTCCTCTGGTCCAGAACCACCAGGACTAAACCAGAGCCGGAGCTCCTCTGGTCCAGAACCACCAGGACTAAACCAGAGCCGGGGCTCCTCTGGTCCAGAACCACCAGGACTAAACCAGAGCCGGGGCTCCTCTGTGGTCCAGAACCACCCGGACTAAACCAGAGCCGGGGCTCCTCTGGTCCAGAACCACCCGGACTAAACCAGAGCCGGAGCTCCTCTGGTCCAGAACCACCCGGACTAAACCAGAGCCGGTGTTGTTTTCAGAATACTTACCCTAATTATTATGTAGTTTGTGTATTTATTGTTTGTCTATGTATTATGTGTCTATTTAGTGTGTATGTATTGTGTGTGTATTGTATGTATGTATATATGTATGTATGTATATGTATGTATATATGTATGTATGTATATGTATGTATGTATATGTATGTATGTGTATATATATATATATATATATATATATATATATGTATATATATATATATATATATATCACACAATGCTAAGATTCGTTTCTGTGTTCGTCACACATGATGCGTTCAAGGACCCTCGGCTGTGACATATAAACGGTGTCGTTTTTTTTGCGATTGCTTAAAGAAAACCTTTTCAATCCCACCGGGGTTCAGAGTGTTAAATATAATCCAATCTAAGTTTCTTTCACCAACGACCGCGTTATTTTAATTCTCTTTGTACAAAACTAAAGAACATAGACACTTTCTACAAGATAAAAAGCACCAAATCTCTCGTGACATTCAAACATCCAGTAAAGTTTTCCTGGGCGGAAAAACACAAAAGAAACATTTTCTTTTTAGCTTGAACAGAGCGTTTGGAGTCTTTGGGGTTAGAACCCACAACGTACCGTGGCCTCGTCCAGGCGGCTGGGCAGGCTGCCGGACGTCGGCACGGCTCGGCGCGGGCCCTCGTCCAGGGGCCCGAAGCCGCTGACGCTGCGGGCCATCGGAGAGCCCTGCCGGCGCTCCGAGGGGATGCTGATCCCGGGAGTGGGCGGAGTCCTGTGGGAGGGGGCGTGGTCACAATTTAGGGAGACATCTTGATTTCTGTTCTTTTTAGTTTGGAGGGTGTGGTTTATCCTCTTTGTTAGTGAGGAAGTTTAATGAAATATAAATGAGGTAAAATCATTATGATTACATGTCGTAAGCGCCTCTAGTACTTCAAGTGTAGATTCTTTGTTTTTGGTTTCTACGAGTTAAAAAAAGTGTTTTCGCTGAACGAAGATGTGGAAAAGCTTCACTTCTTCATAAGATTATTATTAAATGAATAAAAAAGTGTCAGCCGCTTTCTGACTGCATTGGATCCTTCATATATCAAAGTCGTCTGAGAGAATCAAAATCAGGGAGGTTTTCATTTGTCTTGCAGTTTAAACGCTCATTTGTTAACTCAACAAATATTTTTTCAGTATTTAATTCTGGTTATTTTAAAAAAGCTACACGACTCCAAAGGTTCATCATTGCGGTGCGATAACATGGTCAGACTATCGATGGACAGTTTATAATAATAATAAAAAAGTGGAGGACCAGAGATAACATTCTTCTTGTCAATAATCTTGCGCCTACATTACCCACAATGCAATAGAACTGCAGACAGTTGAGATTGAAAGATGAGCAGCGGGCGACATTTTAAAACGTATTCTAGCGTGCGGCATCTTGTTGTCCTGGTACCCGTTAATGAATGTAAATAATAATAACAATATGATTGTTTAATACGTTATAAAATAATGATGAAGATGATTTCAGTACCTTCCACTCCCCGAACACGCCTGGACAGCGACCCCAGGGGGGGGAGGGAAGCCGGCGGGACACGGCGTGGACAAGGTGGGACACGGCGTGGACAAGGTGGACGTGCCCGTGTCCAGACCGGTGGAGGCGGAGCACGACGAGGTCAGCGCCTCGTCCACCGACGGGCTTCCCTTCAGGAAGAGCCTGCACACCGGGAGGAAGTACAACACATCGTATTCACTCCCAAAGCCTCATTTTCCATGTTAAAACCAGGGTTCATACAGATTCTCACCAATGGATTTCCATGACTTTTCCATGACTTTTTTTAATCAAATTTCCATGACTTGTCCATGACTTTCATGACTTTAAACCAAATTTCCATGACTTTAAACCAAATTTCCATGACTATTTCATGACTTTAAACCAAATTTCCATGACTTTTCCATGACTTTTCCATGACTTTAAACCAAATTTCTATGACCTTTTACCAAATTTCCATGACTTTAAACCAAATTTCCATGACTATTTCATGACTTTAATCCAAATTTCCATGACTTTTCCATGACTTTAAACCAAATTTCCATGACTTTTTACCAAATTTCCATGATTATTTCATGACTTTAAACCAAATTTCTATGACCTTTTACCAAATTTCCATGACTTTAATCCAAATTTCCATGACTTTTCCATGACTTTAAACCAAATTTCCATGACTTTACCAAATTTCGATGATTATTTCATGACTTTAAACCAAATTTCCATGACTTTTCCATGACTTTAAACCAAATTTCCATGACTTTACCAAATTTCGATGATTATTTCATGACTTTAAACCAAATTTCCATGACTTTAAACCAAATTTCCATGACCAAACATTGTGTGAAATCTCGGTGTATACAAACAATAGTTTGATTAAAAGAATAAACATTGATATAGATGCCTGTATGTATGCCTGCTTATATTTTGAGCGTCTTTCTTTTAAAAGCATATTAATTATTTCAAACTCAGCGTAAATGAACGTCATGAACACATGAATATAACACATTTACATGACTTTTACAACACTGTTGGGATTTTATTTTTTTCAATAACCATTTTATAACTCCATGACTTTTTCCAGGTTTTCCATGATCGTAAGAACCCCGTAAAACATATATTTTCTATGAAGTTCAACGTGAACAAAACGAGAATCATTTCTGTTTCTGTCCGCGGTCTAAATGCTGCATTCGTGCGCTGTCGGAAATAATCGGAAAAAACGAGTTACCGACTGAAAATCGGAGAAAAGAACGTCGTAATGATTCTGAAACGTGTCGCTGCCGTCTACCTGCCGGGTCCTCTGGTGTCCCGGATCTCCACGTTGAGGAAGGGCAGGAACGGGTTCCCGCAGAACGGACACGTGGTGTTCAGGTTGGAGTCGTCCGCCGTCCAGCCGGCCATGATCTCCTCGTCGTACACCAGAGAGTCACACGTCTTACAGCGAGAACAGCTGGAGATCAGCAGCTGGAAAGATGGAGGGAGAGAAAGAGAGAGAGGGCAGAAAGCACACATCATTCAGTCTTTCTTGAAGGGTTTATTAGCATCAGCTTGATCTAAAAAACAAAGATATTTGGTTGTATTTCTTCTTCTACTGTCTCACCTCCATGGCGTAGTTGTTGAAGATGCTGGTGTTGCTGGTGTAGCGCGAAGAGCCGAGGTCCGACTTGTCCGGCAGAGGGAAGCCGGGAGGCGAGAGCACGCATCCTGCAGGAAGGACAACAACAACATCAACAACAACAACAACAACGTGACCTAAAGAACAAACTAACAAGATGGCCGCCATCGTAACGTTTGAAGGGAGAAGGCGTCGCCGTTACCGGGGAGCAGAGACGTGGGTCTCCCGAGGCTGGAGCCCGCCGAGGGGCTGTCCAGCCGGCCGCGCAGGGGGCTGCGCCTGGGGCTCCTGCGGGGCCCCGCGGGGCCCGTCCTCTGCGGGGACGCCGCGGGGCCCTCCTCGTCCAGCAGGGAGCAGCAGTCCGGATCTCCGAGACCGAGGGAGGAAACGCTGAGGCGGTCGCTGTGCCCGTCCTGCAGGAGCAGAGGATGTATACGTGATACATATATATATATATTTATATATATATATATATGATATAAATACACGTTAATAATAAAACTACAGCACTTAATATACGAACACTAGAAAGACGTTCAGCATGTTAAGTCACAACAGAACTAAAGCTCTGTCACTGACACTAACAAGCCACTAGATGGCAGCAGCACTCCCACTTCATTCATATATATATTTTTCACAACCAGTGAACAGGAAGTGACCATATCTGGACTGAGGATTGACCTGTCAATCACCTTGTAGCCCCGCCCCTAAAGCGTCCCCTGCTTTATGGTCTGTTTGACTCTAAATGACCATAATTTACTAAATAAACATCATGCTGTATTGAAGAAGACTTGAAACTAGACATTGAGACATAAACTCATGTTTACAATGTTTACTGAGGGAATACATCAAGAGAGAAGTAGAGTCATTTATATAGACTTCTATACAACCAGAGGAGTCACCCCCTGGTGGACAGTAGAGATAATGCAGCTTTAACACATGAAGCATAGACTTCTATACAACCAGAGGAGTCGCCCCCTGGTGGTCAGGAGAGAGAATGAAGCTTTAACACATGAAGCATAGACTTCTATACAACCAGAGGAGTCACCCCCTGGTGGACAGTAGAGATAATGCAGCTTTAACACATGAAGCATAGACTTCTATACAACCAGAGGAGTCGCCCCCTGGTGGACAGTAGAGATAATGCAGCTTCAACACATGAAGCATAGACTTCTATACAACCAGAGGAGTCGCCCCCTGGTGGACAGTAGAGATAATGCAGCTTTAACACATGAAGCATAGACTTCTATACAACCAGAGGAGTCGCCCCCTGGTGGACAGGAGAGAGAATGCAGCTTTAACACATGAAGCATAGACTTCTATACAACCAGAGGAGTCGCCCCCTGGTGGACAGGAGAGAGAATGCAGCTTTAACACATGCACATATTCTACACAGAACCGGAGTTTGCCGCCTCTTTAAAACTAGGTCACATGACTACTGTAACCAGAGACCTCATGTGATTTATGAATCAGTCAAACTTGACGTGGTACCTTGGTGGGCGTGGTGTATGTGGCGAGGCGGGAGTACCAGCGGCTCGCCTTCTCCGCCACGCCCTTCCCGGCGGAGAACACGCTGGTTTTGAACACGTCGAGCGACGGCGTGAGCAGAGTGTCCAGAGCGAAGGAGGCGGAGGCGGAGGAGGAGGAGGGCGAAGGCGACGCCAGGCTCGCCCGGTCCCTGCGGGGGCTGGCGCTGGGCGTGGTGCTGCCGGAGCTGCGGCAGGAGGGCGAGGACAGCAGGCGCTGCCGCGGGACGGGCCGGCAGGGCGACGGCGGCGGCTGGAAGGTGCGGGAGCGCGTCACCGCGGCGGCCCTCAGGGGGGAGCCGTGGGGCAGGCTGGCCCGGCGGGGCGCCGAGAGCGAGGACGGCTGCAGGAGGAGGAGCGGGCTGGCGAGGTCCTGCAGGTCCAGGCTGGGCGTGCGGCTGCTCAGCGGGCTGCCCATGTGGTTCATGTAGAGCTCGATCTCCCGGGCCAGGTGGCCGCGGGCGCCGCCCGGCGTCGTCCCGGCCTCGTCGCCCTCCGGGTACCGGTCCTCCTCGTTCGGCCGCTCCGTCTGAGACTGCGCCGCCAGCAGGGACAGCGGGTCGTAGCCCGCCTGGATGTCCGTGCGCGTGGCGCAGCTCACGCCGCCGCCGCCGCAGCTCACGCTGCGCTCCACGGGCTTCTTGTGGGATCGGCCGGACTTGGGTTTGTCCAGATCCAGATCCTCCAGATCAAAAATGGCGTCGGTGTTACTTCTGTCCTCGTCGTCGCTGGAGTCCTGTCCCTCCTCGTCCTCCTCCCTGTGATGCATCCCCCCCAGAGCCAGCGAGCGAGGCCTCTCGCTCGTACTGAAGTTGGCGCCGGAGAGGATCTTAACGTCCGCGCCGAGGTGTCCCGCGATCTTATCCGGGTCGGTCTCCCCCCGGCTCATGCCCAGGCCGAGGACGCCGCCGGCCACCACGTCCTCCAGAGCGCTCTTGTGTCTCCGGAGCAGAGTGTTGGTGTGGACCTCGCCGATCTCGTCCAGGGACGAGGTGAAGAGGAGCCCTGCAACGTGGCCTGAGAGCCGGAGGGGAAGAGGAGAGTTCAAAAAGAAGATGGGAGTTATTTTGGGTTCGTTTCCTGCATTGGCCGGGTTTTAGGAAAACTTATAAAAAAAAAAAATGCAGCAAAGAAGTAAGAGCGAATGAGGGGCGTTTAAATCTAAGTGAACTCGGTCAGAATTTGGATGATGTGGACGACAGATGGCTGCAATCTGAAAGAGAAGTTTGAATTGTCCTTTCGTGTCGGCTTGTTCCGGACATGTTTAACTCTCTCGTTTTCTCGATTTTACATCATTTCTTAAATTCCCCTTTTAAAGGCACTTGCATATCAGATACATACCCATGTGTTACATCGAAAAATTGCAGAACAATCTCAGCTCTCTATATAATGAGGCACCATTGTCATAAGAAAAATTGAAGTTCGATTTTTGAAATTCTTCAAATCTCTTGATATAACGTTTTGGTGATGGAAATTGTTTTTACCAAAGGTCTTAGGTTCACAAAAGCAGTGGAATATATGAATAAAATGGTAGATACATGTAAATAAATGTATAAGAAGACGCAGAAACGGCAGAGAATTTATTCCGTGAAGCCGTTTCCATAATTAATTAAGCGCTTCAACTCTTTTTAAACAAAAAAAAAAAAAGCAGGATTTTACCGTTTCCGTGCAGCTTTACTAAGGCGATACTTCAAAAGGAGCATTACAAAAAACACGGCTTTAGAGAATCAAACTCTCCTGACCGACGATATCAGAAAACGTCCAATCACGAAGCTGCAAATCCTCCATCTTTCCTTCCTCACCTGCGCTGGCGGAGCTCCTGGGTTTGCAGGAGGCCTCGTCGTACGGACAGCTGCTGCGTACGATGCCGCGCGGCCGGGAGGAGGAAGCCGCCTCGGCGTCCAGCTGAGGGAGGAAGTCTTTGCTGCCCTTGGTGCTCTCCGTCTCCGACACTGAGGACCAGAAATCACCTTTAAAACAAGTCTGGCTGGTGAAAGGAAGAGCTTGAAATATACATCACCGAGAAACTTCCTCCTCTTGATTATTTACATGAAGGCCATCCCTTTTTGTTTCACATGAGGCACTATGGAACGGTAGCTTTTGGTGAATTTATGAGAAATCTACAGATGCAATTAAACAGGAATGTGTATTCTGGATGTTTTCTCTCCTCGGGTCTGAAAGGAGCAGCGACGCGCGGAAAAGGAAAAATACGACGACTTTGATCGGCGGGTGAAAGAAAAAAAAACGATGATTTTCGCGACAGAAACCGCTTTGAAGTTGAGACTCCTCAGAGGAAGACTCCTCTCTGAGGAGGAAGATCAAGGCAGAGGAAGAGGAAAGCCCGCGCGGGCAGCGAGGCGTTTCTGTTTTCAGGACAGAAATGTGAGACGGTGATCAGACGGCCTACTGACGGGAGCTGCAGTCGCTCTCCTTCTTGTCGTCCTTGGCGTCTCCTCTCCGGACCTCCTCTTTGGACAGGGAGTTGTAGCCCAAATCTGATTGGTCCCCTGGAGAGAGAGAGAGAAACAAGAGGGATGGAATGAGATGAGAGGGACACGGGTCTCTAGGCCGCTGGTTCTCAACCTTTTATGTACTTATTGACCAGCGCAATGCATTGTGGGTGGAAAAAGACGCAATACACAGCGCTGTGCCATCAGTGTCTGATTTAATATAGAATATTTTTTAAATCCACGACTTTTCCACGACTTTAAACCAAATGTCCATGAGCAAACATTTAGTGAAATCTGGGTGTAAACAGTAAAAAGTGAGTAAATGTAGTATTTAAACTAACAATGAGAATACAAAGCATACAGTAAACCTTAAATGACTCAAATGAATGAGACAATAGTTTGATTAAAAGAATAAACATTTATATAGATGCCTGTATGTATGCCTGCTTATATTCTGAGTCTTTCTTTTAAAAGCATATTCATTATTTCAAACTCAGCGTAAATGAACGACATGAACACATGAATATAACACATTTACATGACTTTTCCCCACAAAAAAATTGGGATTTCTTTTTTTTCAAGGACTTTTCCAGGCCTGGAAATAACCATTTTAAAATTCCATAACTTTTCCAGGTTTTCCATGAGCGTAAGAACCCCGATGGAGACACGAATCATGGAACACAACAACTTTACCTTTTGAAATGAAGCTTAAAATAAAAATAAAAAAAGGGAGCACCCGGTGTGTTTTGACACCGAGGAAGACGAAAGCAACTCCGGTTCTGCTCTTCGTCTTCCTCGGGTTCTTCGTCTCTAAACACAGCGAGCGACGCAGCGACTGCCTGAACCTCACGGGTCGCTCCGTCTGAAAACTGCCTTCCAGGAACGGTTTATTTTATTATTATAATGCAGCATTCAACCTGTGATTTCCATCAGATGAATAAGATACCGTCTGCACCGTCTGATGAAAAAGGTCATTTGACGCAGGGAAATAGAAACGGCTGCAATAATTAACATTTTGACTACAAGTCGACTCAAATCTTCATTCTTTTTATCGACGACAACTCAAAAGAACGAAGGACAGAAACGACTGAAATGTGATTTTAAATTTAAATTTAAAGACTTTATATGAATGAACTGCCAAGACTCCACCGTGATGCCGTCAGACACCTTTGATGAACAACGAGTCGCTGCATTTATACGTTCAGCTGATGAATCAGCGCTTCATACGGACTGAAGAAGAAGGAGACGATGGAAAGACACACAAGTCACTTCAGGACTGGGATTTATATATTTATATATATATATATATATATATATATATATATATATATATATATATATATAATTATAAATAATCACTGCTTCCCTCCTGCTGCGGTTCCCTCTCTTTCTACACAAGAGTCTCTGTGATTAAAAATAATTTCCATAAATCAGAAAGAGAATGTGCCTCTGGGTAATTACAGTTGACAATGACACATCACCACACGGTGGAGAGAGAGAGAGGGAGAGAGAGAGAGAGAGAGAGAGAGAGGAGAGAGAGAGAGAGAGATCAAGGGAGAGAGAGAGAGAGAGAGAACAGAGAGAGAGAGAGAGAGAGAGAGAGAGAACAGAGAGAGAGAGAGAGAGAGAGAGAGAGAGAGCAGAGAGAGAGAGAGAGAGCAGAGAGAGAGAGAGAGAGATCAAGGGAGAGAGGGGGAGAGAGAGAGAGAGAGAGAGAGAGGGGGAGAGAGAGAGAACAGAGAGAGAGAGAGAGAGAGAGGGAGGGAGAGAGAGAGAACACACAGCGAGAGAGAGAGAGAACAGAGAGAGAGAACAGAGAGAGAGAGAGAGAGAGAGAGAGAGAGAACAGAGAGAGAGAGAGAGAGAGAACAGAGAGAGAGAACAGAGAGAGAGAGGGAGAGATAGCGGGGAGGATGGGAGGAAAACGAGGAAGAAGGCAAAATGTCATTGAGAGCAGACATAGAGCAAGATGGCCCCCGTGTGAGGGCCCCTGTGAGGGCCCCTGTGAGGGCCCGTGTGAGGGCCCCTGTGAGGGCCCCTGTGAGGGCCTGTGTGAGGGCCCCTGTGAGGGCCCGTGTGAGGGCCCCTGTGAGGGCCCGTGTGAGGGCCCGTGTGAGGGCCTGTGTGAGGGCCCCTGTGAGGGCCCGTGTGAGGGCCCCTGTGAGGGCCCGTGTGAGGGCCCCTGTGAGGGCCCGTGTTCAGTACCTGTGCTAGACCTGTCGTCAGTGGGCTCTACTCGGCTGGCCCCGGCAGTGAAGCGGCCCAGGTTGGTGGCACTGACGTCCAGGTCGCCGCCATCTGCCCAGAGACAACAAGAAGGTACAGAACCTGATGACGAGAACCTGATGACGAGAACCTGAGGACGAGAACCTGATGACGAGAACCCGATGACGAGAACCCGAGGACGAGAACCCGATGACGAGAACCTGAGGACGAGAACCTGAGGACGAGAACCTGATGACGAGAACCTGATGACGAGAACCGTCCCAGTGAGGCCCGTCTTTTTATTCGTGTTTTTAGAGGATCTAGACCAGGGGTGGGCAAACTTTTTGGCTCAGGGGCCACATTGAATTAAAAAATTTGACAGACGGGCCGGGCCAGTATCAGATGGATGGAGAGTGTTTGACAAAGGGGGCGTGGCTTATCGCCGTCGGGTCTCTCCGTGAAAAAGAGCTGTCTTTTCCGGTATCGATTATGGAATAAATAACCACTAGTTTTGCTTTATACTTGTTGTGGAAGTCCCAAACATGTCGGAACATGAAACGCCCTTGTGTTTGGGTTCATAATATTATCCGTAGCCGCACACAGCTCGGTGAATTTCTCCGACTCCTCCAGGAACTGCGCCGGTCTTATCTCCGTAAAACGGATACCGATTCTGCCATCCACCTTGGAAATAACCACCAGTTCTGCTTTATACTTGTTGTGTAAACTCCACATACGTCGGAACATCAAACTCCGTGGTGTCTGGGTTCATAATATTATCCGTAGTCCCACAACAGCGTCTGAATGACAGCCGCTGCACACACGAAAAGCCTAAAAGAGCGCTGTGCAATAAATAAGCATGAAGAAACATCAACGCTGGTCTGTTGTGGTCATCGTGCTTCGGGAAACTGAACTTGGGAACGGAGAAGCGCTACAGCGGTCTTTACTATAACTTATAATTATTTAAAATAAAAAACGTTTTTTTAATTTATTTTTTTAATAACTTTTTTTAAATATATTTTTTTAATGTTATAATAATTATAATACTCGGCGGGCCGTATCCGGCCCGCGGGCCGTAGTTTGCCCACCTCTGATCTAGACGCTCTCTCGCTTCTCTAGTTTGATACCAATCCAGTTAAAAATGAGAGAAATGACCGATTAAAAGTCAAATGTCTTATTAAATTCTAGTTAAATGTATAATGTTGTAATAATAAATGATAAAATAATAAATCACCAGGGGTTAAACAATAGTTGAGTCACATCGTGTCCGTAAACTGGTTTCCATTAAGAGGAAACTTCCAGTTAATTAGTTCCAATTAACACTTCTTTAAAGGAAAATCCCTCCCATACAATGTTAGCAGCTACAATGTTAGCAGCTACAATGTCAGGAGCTACAATGTTAGCAAGCTATAATGTTAGCAAGCTACAATGTTAGCAGCTACAATGTTAGCAACTACAACATTAGCAGCTACAACGTTAGTAGCTACAACGTTAGCAAGCTACAATGTTAGCAGCTACAATGTTAGCAGCTTCAATATTAACAGCTACAATGTTAGCAGCTACAACGTCAGGAGCTACAATGTTAGCAGGCTATAACGTTAGCAAGCTACAATGTTAGCAGCTTCAATGTTAGCAGCTACAATGTTAGCATCGCAGAGCGCTCCATTCAGAAACCAGCTTTTAAAAAGTTGTCTGCTTGTCGTCTTGCTGACGGATTCGGACTCTTCACTAATCGGCACTATTGAGTATTTATTTCGGCGTTTCTTTTTTCTATCAGTTTATTGTTATTTAAATGACAGCATATGTGTTTATTGACAGGGGAGGATCTCTCAAACAAACTGGGATTAGCATGCGGAGATAGTTTAATAGTTTCACCTTTTCAACTCGGCTCTTTTATTACAACCGACACATTAGAGTTTAAGACGTGGAGGAATCTCTCATTGTTTCCGTCTGCATTATACTGAACTGATTTATTTAACGTTCTTTCTTCTCCTTGGAGGATTCACTTGAGTTAGTCGGTTATTAAAACCAGCTGTAATACAGCTGGAAGCCTCTCTGATCTACGAACAACCAGCCAGACGAGATGCTGGACGCTGGCTCTGGAAGGACAGGAGTCCTGAACATGTGACGTGACGTGTCGGAGGGGAGCAGCGCTCTCGGTACCTGACAGAGGACTCTGGGTAATGGGGGCGGGGCGGCGGAGCGCCCGCTTGAACTGGGCCACGCCCAGAACCACGTTCCTCAGCTTCATCCACAGGAAGTACCCGCCTCTGGTGCTGGAGGGCCACGTGCTCTCCAACACCGCCTGGAGGAAGAGGAGGAGGAGGAGGAGGAGGAGGAGGAGGAAGAGGAGGGGGAAGAGGAGGAGGAGGAGGGAGAAGAGGAGGAGGAAGAAGAGGAGGAGGAGGATGGGAAGGAGAAAGAGGAAGAAGAGGAGGAGGAAAAGGGGGAAGAGGAAGAAGAGGAGGAGGAGGAAGAAGAGGAGGAAACATATCAGGATAAGATGCCTAAAGGGAACATATGTATATATATACATATTTAAAATCCATTCCTTAGTGAGATGTTCTCATATTCGTGTCCTTGACTCCTTTCCTAAAGGACATTCATTCCTTCTGTTCCTGTGCTGAGAACAGCTGCTCACAAACCTCTGAACCCGTGAGGAAGAAAGAGAAGCTCCAACTTCACTTCCCGCTCAAAAAGACCCGTATATCAGAACATCAACTCATCTTTCATCACAAGAGCTTAAACTGCAGAGGAATTACACCCAGTGTGAGGAGGAGGAGGAGGAGGAGGAGGAAGAGGAAGAGGAGGAGGAGGAGGAGGGGGAAGAAGAGGAGGAGAATGAAGAGGAGGAGGAGGAGGAGGGGGAAGAAGAGGAGGAGAATGAAGAGGAGGAGGAGGAGGAGGGGGAAGAAGAGGAGGAGGAGGAGGAAGAGGAGGAGGAGGAGGGGGAAGAAGAGGAGGAGAATGAAGAGGAGGAGGAGGAGGAGGGGGAAGAAGAGGAGGAGGAGGAGGAAGAGGACAAGAGGAAGAAGAAGAGGAGGAGGAGAAGGAAGGATAATTAAGAGGAGGATGAGGAGAAGAGGAAGAGGAAGAAGAATGAAGAGGAAGAGAAGGAAGAGGAGAAGGAAGAAGAGGAAGACAAGGGGGAGAAGAAGAGGAGGAGGAGAAGAGGAAGAAGAAGAGGATGAAGAGAAGAGGGGGAGGAGAAGGAAGAAGAGGAAGAAGAGGAAGAAGAGGAAGAAGAGGCAGCTGTTGCTGGCTTCAGAAGTTCACTGAAAATAAAAACACACTCGACTCTTCTGGACAATTTCAGCATGAATTTAGCTTTTATTTCAGATTTGAGTCGTTTCTTCCTCCTTTCATTTCACTTTGATCTCACAGTGAAGCCCATGAAGACATGAAGGCCTCTGAGGAGAAGAGAAGAGACAGAACTCCTCCTCCTCTGTGGACTTCAAAGAGAAGCATGAGAGCAGAGGAAGCACCCCCGAATGTCACCAAAAGTGATCCGTTTCACTTGACATCAGATGAGACTGAAGTCTCACGTGTCCCTGGATGTAAACGAGTGAATAAAAGAAAGTGATCAAAGGACTGTGAAGCAGGAAGTGTTAACGCACCTTGTTGTAGTACCCGTAGGTGATGGCGTTGGGGTGCACGCCGGCCTTCTTCATCTCAAAGAGGACCCTGACGGCCAGGACGGGCTGGCCGTACTGCCCACACAGCTGCATCAGCACCCGGTAGCACACCTGCACACGACACGCACACGCACACGCATGACGGCCGAGGCACAAGGACAACGGCCGCTGGAGAACTACGTAGACCGGATGTTAAATATATATTATTATGAATCACCACGTCATCCTGATAATGGTCAAAATATGCTGAAAACTAAAAAAACTGAAAAAAATGCTGGAATCCCTTCGCTTTACATTTGAGAAGAAATACTTTTATTGCGACGCATTATATATATATATATATATATATATATTTATATATATATATATATATATATATACACACAAATATATATGTATATACATATATACATATATATATATACATATATATATATGTATATACAAAAAAAGGTGATATATATACATATATGTATATGTATATATATATATATATAACATGCATATATACAGTATATGTATACATATTCACACACACATATATACATATACACACATATGTATGTATGTATATATATATATATATAGTTATATATATATATATATATATATATATATATACACACACACACACACACACACAGATATATCATATATATATATACGATTAACCCTCTAATGGGAATACACCATGATCAACACATGACGTTTCTTTTATCTCGATTCACGATAAAATCCTAATACTCCTAATAATCCTAATAATCCCAATAAAGTCCTATAATCGGCGTGAAGGCTGCGTACCTCGTCGGGCGCCTGCAGCTTCTTGGCCTGCATCCTCCTGAGCACGTCGTACGCCGTGCGGAGCGCCCGCACCTTGGAGTGGCACACCTTGACGTAGGCCGGCAGGCAGATGAACCACAGCCCGTAGCAGTGCCGCAGGAGGCACTTGGACCACAGCTGGGGGACGCACGAGTACTTCTTAGTCATCTTCTGGGCCGCCTTGATCTCCTGGAGGAAGAGGACGCGAGGAAGAGTCGGTCTCTGGATACCAAAGGGATCTAGGAGGATCCTGAACCCCCTCAGCTACTCCGAGCTCCCTCCTTATGTCTAAGCTCCTCCCCTTATCTCGAAAAGCCCTTCGCGCGAATTAACGACACGGAAATGCTAATTAGTCGCCGGCAAATATCACATGTCGCGGGCTTTTATTGTGAAAAGTAAGAACCGAAGGAGCGGATCAGGTCTGCGCTGCCTTTGTCGAGGTTTTCGAGAAGAAGACCTAAACAGTAGATATGAACGGCTCATTCTAAATGTGACAAAAGTAGACAAAAAGGTGATGAAAAAAAAGGTGATGATTCTGCTGATAGATCCCGAGATTTGCGTAGATGTGCGTAGCATTCAGGCCCCCCCCCTAAATGCTACGCACTGTTCCTTTAAATCTCGGGATGAATTCTAAAGTTTTAGATTGGAAGTTGTTCCTTGACCCAGTGATTCAAATCCATTTGATTCCCGTTTTAAGATCAACAAAAAGAAATGAAACTTCCATTTCCTAACAAACAAGATGGCTGAAGACGGTCCGTAACCGGACCTGCTTGGTGCGCCTGAAGACGGGGGCGGGGCTTGTGGGGCAGCTGGGCCTGGCGGCGAGGCGGGAGGACGGGGTCCTCAGGCCCTCCACGGGGTCAAACAGGTCCAGGGTCAGCACCGGGAAGCCGTCGTACCTGACCAGGAACGAGCGCACAAAACATTAACAACATCCACCGCGACTTCCTCCAAAGCCGTAACCGGTCTGCTGGTCATCATCTGCAGAGATGCTGAGGTCATTATGGATCATTAAGAGCACTTAAACCCTCTGGTCATAAACCCAGGGTACATACCCATTCTGACCAATGCATTTCCATGACTTCTCCATGACTTTTTTTTAGATGCCTGTATGTATGCCTGCTTATATTTTGAGCGTCTTTCTTTTAAAAGCATATTCATTATTTCAAACTCAGCGTAAATGAACGACATGAACACATGAATATAACACATTTACATGACTTTTACTAAACTTTGATTTTATTTTCTTCAAGGACTTTTCCATTTTAAAACTCCATTACTTTTCCATGACCGTAAGAACCCTGATGGAGTTATCTTCCACCTCTGAACCAGGCGAGAGAGGTTACCTGTAGCAGAGAGGGTACCTGTAGCAGAGAGGTTACCTGTAGCAGAGAGGTTACTTGTAGCAGAGGGGTACCTGTAGCAGAGCGGTTACCTGTAGCAGAGCGGGTACCTGTAGCAGAGCGGTTACCTGTAGCAGAGAGGGTACCTGTAGCAGAGCGGTTACCTGTAGCAGAGAGGTTACTTGTAGCAGAGGGGTACCTGTAGCAGAGCGGTTACCTGTAGCAGAGCGGGTACCTGTAGCAGAGCGGTTACCTGTAGCAGAGAGGGTACCTGTAGCAGAGCGGTTACCTGTAGCAGAGCGGGTACCTGTAGCAGAGCGGTTACCTGTAGCAGAGAGGTTACCTGTAGCAGAGAGGTTACCTGTAGCAGAGAGGGTACCTGTAGCAGAGAGGGTACCTGTAGCAGAGCGGTTACCTGTAGCAGAGCGGGTACCTGTAGCAGAGCGGTTACCTGTAGCAGAGAGGTTACCTGTAGCAGAGAGGGTACCTGTAGCAGAGAGGTTACCTGTAGCAGAGAGGGTACCTGTAGCAGAGCGGTTACCTGTAGCAGAGCGGGTACCTGTAGCAGAGCGGGTACCTGTAGCAGAGAGGGTACCTGTAGCAGAGCGGGTACCTGTAGCAGAGCGGGTACCTGTAGCAGAGAAGTTACCTGTAGCAGAGCGGGTACCTGTAGCAGAGAGGGTACCTGTAGCAGAGAGGTTACCTGTAGCAGAGCGGGTACCTGTAGCAGAGCGGGTACCTGTAGCAGAGAGGTTACCTGTAGCAGAGAGGGTACCTGTAGCAGAGCGGGTACCTGTAGCAGAGCGGGTACCTGTAGCAGAGCGGTTACCTGTAGCAGAGCGGGTACCTGTAGCAGAGCGGTTACCTGTAGCAGAGCGGGTACTCCTCCCCCCCGGCCAGAGGAGGCAGCTCTGGCGGCGTGATGAAGACGGTGTGCTCGCTGCGCTGAGACTCGTCGGTCTCGATCAGCCGGGTCTCCTCCGCTCGGTCGCCGTCCACCTGCAGGACACACACACACACACACAGGGACGTTTGGGTGGCGACCCAACAACCCGTCACGGCCGACGGAGAGCACAGAGCTCGGCATTGTGCCCTGTACTAGATATCTCAGTGGGGGGGGGGCTTTTAACTGGAGCATCTTCTGGAGAAAGGGAGTCTGGCAGAGTGGAGGGAGGACGACAGCAGGTGACCTAGATTTCCCGAGTGAGCACACTTCCTTTTTTTTTTTACCCTCATTTGATTTACTCACTCTACCTCTACACACACACACACACACACACACACACACACACACACACAGCCCCATCTTCCTCCATTCGCCTCCTACAGCGCAATATTCTGTTTAATGCCGAGTCAAATGATACCATTTCAATATGTTATAGATTAATATGCAGATTGTGTAATAACATGTACGTATAATCCATCACTGCAGGTAGTTTTTACTACACTTATATAATATACTCAGACATGAGAAACATCATCAGTCTGGGTGGGTCTTGACTCTGGACTTGTCAGTCTTGACTTGGGACTTGAATCGGGACTTGTCGGTCTTATCTTTGACACCTTCCTCATTCCTTTCATCATCATCCATTAACTTAACTACTATTAAGTTAATGGAACTACTGCCTCAAAGATGCCTTTCATAACGACTCGGGACTTGTCAGTCTTGACTTGGGACTTGACCATCTTAACTTGGGACTTGACTCGGGACTTATCAGTCTTGACTTGGGACTTGACTCGGGACTTGACCATCTTAACTTGGGACTTCACTCTGGACTTGTTAGTCTTGACTGGGGACTTGTCAGTCTTGACTTGGGTATTGATTCAGGACTTGTCAGTCTTGACTGGGGACTTGTCAGTCTTGACTTGGGACTTGACTCGGGACTTGTCAGTCTTGACTGGGGACTTGTCAGTCTTGACTCGGGACTTGTCAGTCTTGATTCAGGTCTTGATTCAGGACTTGTCAGTCTTGACTCGGGACTTGACTCTTGACTTGTCAGTCTTGACTCGGGACTTGTCAGTCTTGACTGGGGACTTGTCAGTCTTGACTTGGGTCTTGTTAGTCTTGACTGGGGACTTGTCAGTCTTGACTTGGGTCTTGACTTAGGACTTGTCAGTCTTGACTCAGGACTTGTTAGTCTTGACTGGGGACTTGTCAGTCTTGACTGGGGACTTGTCAGTCTTGACTCGGGACTTGTTAGTCTTGACTGGGGACTTGTCAGTCTTGACTTGGGTCTTGACTTAGGACTTGTCAGTCTTGACTCAGGACTTGTTAGTCTTGACTGGGGACTTGTCAGTCTTGACTTGGGTCTTGACTTGGGACTTGTCAGTCTTGACTCGGGACTTGTTAGTCTTGACTCGGGACTTGTCAGTCTTGACTCGGGACTTGTCAGTCTTGATTCAGGACTTGTCAGTCTTGACTTGGGACTTCACTCTGGACTTGTCAGTCTTGATTCAGGACTTGTCAGTCTTGATTCAGGACTTGTCAGTCTTGACTCGGGACTTGACTCTTGACTTGTTAGTCTTGACTCGGGACTTGTCAGTCTTGACTTGGGACTTGACTCGGGACTTGTCAGTCTTGATTCAGGTCTTGATTCAGGACTTGTCAGTCTTGACTTGGGACTTGACTCGGGACTTGTCAGTCTTGATTCAGGTCTTGATTCAGGACTTGTCAGTCTTGACTCGGGACTTGACTCTTGACTTGTTAGTCTTGACTCGGGACTTGTCAGTCTTGACTTGGGACTTGACTCAGGACTTGTCAGTCTTGATTGGGGACTTGTCAGTCTTGACTCAGGACTTGTCAGTCTTGACTTGGGACTTCACTCTGGACTTGTCAGTCTTGACTCAGGACTTGTCAGTCTTGACTTGGGACTTCACTCTGGACTTGTCAGTCTTGATTCAGGACTTGTCAGTCTTGACTCGGGACTTGACTCTTGACTTGTTAGTCTTGACTCGGGACTTGTCAGTCTTGACTTGGGACTTGACTCGGGACTTGTCAGTCTTGATTCAGGTCTTGATTCAGGACTTGTCAGTCTTGACTCGGGACTTGACTCTTGACTTGTTAGTCTTGACTCGGGACTTGTCAGTCTTGACTTGGGACGTGACTCAGGACTTGTCAGTCTTGATTGGGGACTTGTCAGTCTTGACTCAGGACTTGTCAGTCTTGACTTGGGACTTGACTCGGGACTTGTTAGTCTTGACTCGGGACTTGTTAGTCTTGACTCGGGACTTGTCAGTCTTGACTCGGGACTTGTCAGTCTTGATTCAGGTCTTGATTCAGGACTTGTCAGTCTTGACTCAGGACTTGTTAGTCTTGACTTGGGTCTTGACTTGGGACTTGTCAGTCTTGACTCGGGACTTGTTAGTCTTGACTCGGGACTTGTCAGTCTTGACTCGGGACTTGTCAGTCTTGATTCAGGTCTTGATTCAGGACTTGTCAGTCTTGACTCGGGACTTGACTCTTGACTTGTTAGTCTTGACTCGGGACTTGTCAGTCTTGACTTGGGACTTGACTCAGGACTTGTCAGTCTTGACTGGGGACTTGTTAGTCTTGACTCGGGACTTGTTAGTCTTGACTCGGGACTTGTTAGTCTTGATTCAGGACTTGTCAGTCTTGACTCGGGACTTGTCAGTCTTGATTCAGGACTTGTCAGTCTTGACTCGGGACTTGTCAGTCTTGACTCAGGACTTGTCAGTCTTGACTCGGGACTTGTTAGTCTTGATTCAGGACTTGTCAGTCTTGACTCGGGACTTGTCAGTCTTGACTCGGGACTGGTTAGTCTTGATTCAGGACTTGTCAGTCTTGACTCAGGACTTGTCAGTCTTGACTCAGGACTTGTCAGTCTTGACTCGGGACTTGTTAGTCTTGATTCAGGACTTGTCAGTCTTGACTCAGGACTTGTCAGTCTTGACTCGGGACTTGTTAGTCTTGATTCAGGACTTGTCAGTCTTGACTCAGGACTTGTCAGTCTTGATTCAGGACTTGTCAGTCTTGACTCGGGACTTGTCAGTCTTGACTCGGGACTTGTCAGTCTTGACTCAGGACTTGTCAGTCTTGACTCGGGACTTGTCAGTCTTGACTCAGGACTTGTCAGTCTTGACTCGGGACTTGTTAGTCTTGATTCAGGACTTGTCAGTCTTGATTCAGGACTTGTCAGTCTTGACTCGGGACTTGTCAGTCTTGACTCAGGACTTGTCAGTCTTGACTTGGGACTTGTCAGTCTTGACTTGGGACTAACTGACAGAGCGGACGACGCTCATCAGCAGTGACATCAGAGTCAGAGCTCATGTTTCAGTGCCGTGGGCGGAGAGGACTTCCAGCTTTACAGATCTTAGAAGGAGGTTTGAGTTTTCATGATGGAGATAAAACATAATTGAAGGGTCGCAGAAAGAAGCATCGTAAATTGAGAAGCTTTTATTCCTGGCAGACGGAAGGGGAGAGAAGCACTTGCTTAAAATTACAATTCATTATCTTTAGTCTTTTAATATATAATTATTATAAATAAATAATAACGCAGTAAAGTGTGGGAGATGTACGCAGTGTCTGTTCTTTGGTCTTTTTCATTATTTATCTTGTGTCTCAGCTGTCAAGGAACCAGCAGGAAAAGGAGAATAAATGGTTGAATAAGACATTTACCTAAAATGACACCAACGTTGTTGAATCATTGCGAAGAAAAAGGGGGCGACCAAAAAACAACGTTTAAGAAGAAAACAGACCTGTCAATCACCTTGTAGCCCCGCCCTAAAGCGTCCCCTGCTTTATGGTCTGTTTGACTCTAAATGACCATAATTTACTAAATGAAGCATAGACTTCTATACAACCAGAGGAGTCACCCCCTAATGGTCAGTAAAGAGAAAGCAGCTTTAACACATGAAGCAAATACTTCTATACAACCAGAGAAGTCGCCCCCTAATGGTCAGTAAAGAGAAAGCAGCTTTAACACATGAAGCATAGACTTCTATACAACCAGAGGAGTCGCCCCCTGGTGGTCAGGAGAGAGAATGCAGCTTTAACACATGAAGCATATACCTCAGGGGGATGAGTGGTCGTCCCGCAACCACAAGGTAGCCGGCTCGATCCCCAGTCCCCCCATAGCTCACATGTCTCATGTCCCTGAGCAAGACACTGAACCCTTAACTGCTCCCCGGGCGCCTCACAGGGCTGCCCACTGCTCCCTATCCAGGGATGGGTCAAATGCAGAGAAGAATTTCCCCAAGGGGATTAATAAAAGTGCATGTTTCTGTTTTTTTTCTTCTGTTTCTATACAACCAGAGGAGTCGACCCCTGGTGGTCAGGAGAGAGAATGCAGCTTTAACACATGAAGCATAGACTTCACTTTACAAAACCGGTGGTTTCCACCTGGTTTTGGTGCTGCAATGAGCTCCTTTACCTCAGGGATCAATATGTTTTAACCTTATCTTTCTGTATGTGACGGCTGTGTGTGTGTGTGTGTGTGTGTGTGTGTGTGTGTGTGTGTGTGTGTGTGTGTGTGTGTGTGTGTGTGTGTGTGTGTGTGTGTGTGTGTGCTGACCGATGCAGTGTGGGAGTAGCTAATGTAATCCAGCCACAGTGCAGAAAGACACGGGGGGGATTTAATCGCCCGTGGACCTGACACACACACACACACACACACACACACACACACACACACACACACACACACACACACACACACACACACACGGAGGACCGAGGAGACCAGGGTCCCGCCTGCCGGCCTGGGAACACTGGCTTCCAGATTCACTTCCACTATGTCTCAATTACAGCCAGAACACACACACACACACACACACACACACACACACACACACACACACACACACACACACACACACACACACACACACACACAAAGGACGGCCAAGTCTATTTCAGAGTCTGTTAGAAATGTCACCTGCAAGAACTGGTGACCCACAGACGTGAACGGGGAGCCGAGTGACTGAGAGAACTTTAAACTGCAAACACTAAAAATGAACCTTCAGCACACACACACACACACACACACACACACACACACACACACACACACACAGTCTAATAGAGAGGAACATTACTCTGTGAGCACATGGAGCGATACTCTGACAGCCGCCCTGAGGCTCTTCATACGTCACACTGAAGGGTGTGAGCTCAGGGGACGTGGAAAACAAAACGAAACAACAACTTCCAGCTCCGCTCGCGCTCCAGAAACTGCAGAGGCGTTAAAAATCTGACTCTCGCATGCCATGAAACTTTTAGGGTGTATACGTTTTTGCAGAAAACCGTGCACGTGGGTTTTTGCAGAAACTGTACGTCGGCCGGCTCGAGACAAAATGCTGTCGCTGCAAATTCTGTGAATATTCAAATATTCTTTTAAAAGATTGTGGGAAGAGAACTCATTTAAATTTGCATGCACATGAAAGCTCACACTAAAGCTGCACCGGTGGAGGGTTTGTGTCAAAGACGTGCTGCTTTGATCTCAAGTACTCATGAACGAACCCCGCCTCCATCTGAAGACCAAATGTACCCAAAACAGGTGAGCAATCCAAAAAAACAACAGACGTACCTTTCCTCCTTTGTCTGCACTCCGCTCCGAGTTGTAAAGCTGCACACAAAAAAAGGGAGAAGAGAAAAGGAAACAGTGAAGCAGCGGTTTGGTGAAACACAAGTGAGGCAAACACAGAAGAGTTGAAGCCATTAAAACTACAATAGAGAGGCTAAGCCCCGCCCCCTCTGGTGGACAACAACGGGACCTTATTTTGGGGGGGAAATATTTCAGGCGAGAAACAAATAACCTTTTTCTATCCTGTTTGAATTGTGTTATAAAAAAAACACACGTTTGTCAATTTTCAAAGATATATTTACACGTCACGAGTCGTACGAACAAATAAAATACGTACGGAGAAAGACTTTACGACCAAAAGTCGCGGCGTGTTTCGTACGTTTGGAACGTAGCCAAGTTAGCCAGCTGACTCGAGGCGCCACAAGCCAACGGGCGATGTCACGTGACTCCGCCCACACTTGTGGTCGGAGTCGGTGACGCGTGTTAACCGACAAACAGAGACTTTCTTTAACGTGAATTTTAAAACATTTGTGTAATTTGTGCCACGACTCGAACAGGAATAGCCGTTGACCACCCGACAGATATTTCTTCTGAAACAAGGTCAACGTGGCCGACATTTGGGGAAAGGGGCGGGACTTTGTGGAGAAAAGTAGAACCACTCCCAAAAGACAGAAAACCAAGAGGCGTCTAAAATGAACAGAAATGGCTAAAGAGGAACGAGAAGAAGCTCTTTTTTTATGTACATTTTTTTGCACGGCATCAACTTAAACACGTACGAATAAACATAAAACACATACAAATACGGCATGTTTTAAAAAGGTTAACCACGGAGCGTACTTTGTCCACGCAGTCGTCGAAGAAGGCCAGGCTGGCGTCTTTGTCGCTGACGAAGGAGCACTCCTCGATGAAGCGGATGAACATCTGGGTTTTGGTCATCAGCGAGTAGAACTTCTGGTGTGAGCGGTCGCGGCTCTTCAGGAACCCTGAGGGCGGAGAAACCTTCAGGTTAGCGAGTCTTGTTTTGCTCAATTATTGTGAAGAATGACTTGTAGATCATTTAACAAACAGCAGAAGGTCTCTTAATTGTGTATCTCTGCAACCACTAGGGCTATTTGAATAATGTTGGTGTTATAATAAAAGGTACACATGTGAGATGTTGTTCAAATGTGTAAATGTCAGTCTATATGTTTCTGGTTAAGAGTAAATGAAGATGACACACAGAAAAATTTAAAGTTTTCAGGTCCGCCTATAAAAAAATCACTTTCAGGATGATTATTTCTTTGAAATGATGCAGCTGTAAGGTCCAACTCTAACCCAAATCATAGCTCAATATGTGAACATTCACTAACCCAAATCATAGCACAATATGTGAACATTCTCTAACCCAAATCATAGCACAATATGTGAACATTCTCTAACCCAAATCATAGCTCAATATGTGAACATTCTCTAACCCAAATCATAACACAATATGTGAACATTCTCTAACCCAAATCATAGCTCAATATGTGAACATTCTCTAACCCAAATCATAGCTCAATATGTGAACATTCTCTAACCCAAATCATAGCACAATATGTGAACATTCTCTAACCCAAATCATAACACAATATGTGAACATTCTCTAACCCAAATCATAACACAATATGTGAACATTCTCATGTGAACAGAGAGGGTTTAGAACAGAGAACATTCAGGCATCTCATTTGGTCTATTTGAAGTTTCTCATGTACCAAACCATATATTTCAAATTCATAAAACAAGCTATGATTTACAGTTTTATATATCAATCGCTCAGTTGGTTTTTAATAACTCAGCTCATTTCATCTTTTCAAAAAGAGAGAAAAGTACTCACAAGAGCAATTTAAATGATAGAGGATCTTTATAAATATATATAACGTCTATTTGTCTTGGTTTAGAGAATGCAAGCCAACACATTGTGGTTAGTCTAATGGCCGACTTGGGCTGAACAACAAGGTGGTAAATAGCTTCCGTAATCGAGGCTGAGAGCAGCTCAGCTGTTGTGAGGCTGATGGACGAGACGGAGGCAGAGAAACACTTCCTGAAGCCGAGAAATGTTTAAATCCTGACACTGGACCACCGGGTGTTTTTTACCCCAAACTCCTCTCAGTAGGTTGAATTAAAAGTCTTTCCAATTAAACTACAGCCGCCCATTTTTCCTACATTTGCTGGTTAAAACATTTAAAACACAAAGAGCTTCTTGCTTTTCTTTGTATCGTTTCCCAGTAGGTTGAATATATTTACTCATTATGTGAGATTTGTAGACCAAAACAATTGTAATAATAAAAACACAAAAAAAACATTTAATCCTCCAAATTTAAACCAAAAAGACCCAATGCATGTTTTATTAAAACAGTAACACTGATGTAATGAAGCAACTGACAAGATCTGAGTCATAATCTATAAATAATGGGGTTAAAAAATTAAAAAATCTGCCCACTTGGAGACAGTTTACAGCAGCAGGAAGAGGTTTTGCTCAGCCGTGCAACATGCAGACACAAACCTGTACAGGTGTGCGGCCAAAATCGAATTGAAGGTTGCATCGTCTCCACAGTTTGTAAAGCAGAAAGGAAATGAGACACAGATGTTGGACCTAACCTTATAAGCCCACAGCTCTTTTTTCTCTTCTCCCGAAAATGAGAATTGTGTTTTTATAAAACTAAAACTGTGCTATCTCCTCATCCACATCTCCGATTTAATTCATTTAAATTGCTATCCTGCGATCTCATTGGTCCTCAGACTCTTCTGAAAGCGCGTCAGACCCCACATGTAGAAGTAAGGGGTCATTTTGGTATCCAGTTTGTCATGGTGCGAGCAAGGATCAGCTCAAAGTAGGTCATTTTTCCATTTCTGAACCGAAAAACACAGTTTTCTGACTAAATATGCTTCCTAACATGTCAATGCTTGTGTTCATTGTGATTATTATCGCAGGTTTAGATGCTTTAGGTCGTAATCTGTCTAAATATGTGCAGCATTACTGTGGGATGATGGGAAGGCACCGAACAATACAATTAAAAAGCAATCGTGGAGTAATTTTTGGGGAATCTTGCTCAGACTCTTGATCATATTTATGCTGAAAACAAGTTTAAACATTTACTTTTTTTAAAGGCAAGGAGTTGTGGATTCGTTAGAGATCAAGGACAATAGGGTCTGGTATTCATATCGTGGTCATATGAGCTGTAGCTGGAACTTTAAAGCACTTTCATGTTTTAAGGAGGCAGCAGGGAAACATCCAAAAGCCCCTTGAACACATTCGGTCATGTTCTGTTTGTCACTGTGGATATTAAGTGTTGAGGCGGTCAGGAGTTACGTCGTTCCTGTTCGCCGCGTCCTATAACTCTTATAACGGGCTCCGATCCAGGGGCCGCTCTCGGGCCCTCGGGAGCGTGGAGCAGCTGCGCCGCTAACCGGCTAACCTTCAGTCTGCAAACAGCCTGACCCCGGCATCTTCTGTGTGTGTGTGTGTGTGTGTGTGCTCATGTATTAAACAACGGCATCTGGTCGTGAGGCTGCAGAGAGGACGCTGCAGGAGATGGGTTCATATCTCCGGCTAGTATGAGGAACCAGCCGGGGCGAGAGACTGATGTGTGCTTAACACATCATTAAAATGACTAATGTTAGATGTTTATTTCCTTCTCATTTGTCTTTGTGTGTCATGCTAATCATCTGCAGGCTAAATCAGGTCAAATGATTAAAGAGCAACAAGTAGTACACGATATGATGATGTATACTGTGACATCAGTGTTGATCACACCTGGTTTTGTTATTTATTATTCTATAACTGTTGCCAACGTGTGGACTGAAGCAGGTTTTGTAATGTATGTTCTATGTTCTGTGATCTATGTTCTTTCTATGTTCTGTGATTTATTTTCTTTCTATGTTCTGTGATCAATGTTCTATCTTCTGTGATATATGTTCCATGTTCTGTGATCTATGTTCTATATTCCATGTTCTATGTTCCATGTTCTATATTCCATGTTACATGTTCCACGTTCTATATTCTCTGTTCTATATTCTATGTTCTATATTTTATATTCTATATGCTATATTATATGTTCTATATTACACGTTATATGTTCTATATGCTATATTATATGGTCTATGTTTTATATTCTTTGTTCTATAATCTATGTTCTATACTCTATATTATACGTTCTATGTTCTATATACTATATTATATAGTCTATGTTCTATATTCTTTGTTCTATATTCTATTTTCTAAATGCTATATTGTATGTTTTATATTGTATGTTCTATACTCTATATTATATGGGCTATGTTCTATATTATACGTTATATATTCTATATGCTATATTATATATTATATGTGCTATGTTCTATATTATATGTTCTACATGCTAGATTATATGGTCTATGTTCTATATTATATATTATATGGTCTATGTTCTATATTATATGTTCTATGTTCTATATTATATGGTCTATGTTCTATGTTATACGTTCTATGTCCTACATGGATTGCGACGCTGGCGCTTGGCATGAATCTGCATACCTTGCAGGTCAAAGAGCGAGCTGGCGTCCGTGGCCTTCTCCGAGGGCGCCTGGGTGATGGGGCGCAGGAAGGAGCGGTATCCTTTCAAGATGGCCGCCATGAAGCGCAGGAAGACCTCCTGGATCTCCAGCTCCACCGTGTGGAGGCTCTTCCCACAGCTCAGCTCCGACGAGTAGCTCATGCTGAGCTCCAGCAGCCCGTCGGGGCGCTGCTGACCTGAGGACCGGAGACCATCAGCACGTTAGAACCTCTGCACACACGGGCCGAGAGCCGGCGGCATACCGGTGGAACCGATGTCCTGACACGAGACACCGGCCTAGAGCTCTGATCTTGTTACGCAACGTCATCTTCTCCTGGTTCTAAAGGCTGACTCAGTGACGTCTTCTTCTCCTAAAGGTTCTAAAGGCTGTCTCAGTGATGTCATCTTCTCCTAAAGGTTCTAAAGGCTGTCTCAGTGACGTCATCTTCTCCTAAAGGTTCTAAAGGCTGTCTCATTGACGTCTTCTTCTCCTAAAGGTTCTAAAGGCTGACTCAGTGACGTCATCTTCTCCTAAAGGTTCTAAAGGCTGACTCAGTGACGTCATCTTCTCCTAAAGGTTCTAAAGGCTGACTCAGTGACGTCATCTTCTGCTAAAGGTTCTAAAGGCTGACTCATTGACGTCTTCTTCTCCTAAAGGTTCTAAAGGCTGACTCATTGACGTCTTCTTCTCCTAAAGGTTCTAAAGGCTGTCTCAGTGACGTCATCTTCTCCTAAAGGTTCTAAAGGCTGACTCAGTGACGTCATCTTCTCCTAAAGGTTCTAAAGGCTGACTCAGTGACGTCTTCTTCTCCTAAAGGTTCTAAAGGCTGACTCATTGACGTCTTCTTCTCCTAAAGGTTCTAAAGGCTGACTCAGTGACGTCTTCTTCTCCTAAAGGTTCTAAAGGCTGACTCATTGACGTCTTCTTCTCCTAAAGGTTCTAAAGGCTGACTCAGTGACGTCATCTTCTCCTAAAGGTTCTAAAGGCTGACTCAGTGACGTCATCTTCTCCTAAAGGTTCTAAAGGCTGACTCAGTGACGTCTTCTTCTCCTAAAGGTTCTAAATGCTGACTCAGTGACGTCATCTTCTCCTAAAGGTTCTAAAGGCTGTCTCAGTGATGTCATCTTCTCCTAAAGGTTCTAAAGGCTGACTCATTGACGTCTTCTTCTCCTAAAGGTTCTAAAGGCTGTCTCAGTGACGTCATCTTCTCCTAAAGGTTCTAAAGGCTGTCTCAGTGACGTCATCTTCTCCTAAAGGTTCTAAAGGCTGACTCAGTGACGTCATCTTCTCCTAAAGGTTCTGAAGGCTGACTCAGTGACGTGACATCATCTTCTTATAACGGTTCTAAAGGCTGTCTCAGTGACGTGACGTCATCTTCTCCTAAAGGTTCTAAAGGCTGTCTCAGTGACGTCTTCTTCTCCTAAAGGTTCTAAAGGCTGACTCAGTGACGTCTTCTCCTCCTAAAGGTTCTAAAGGCTGTCTCAGTGACGTCCAGCAGGCGGATCAATATTCATCACTTCAGAATCTGGAGAGATTTTCCACTTCACTGAATCAGAAAATTAAATTGTATTCAGTTTCTTCAGTCGAAAGGTCTCGTGGTCTCTGAGTGAGAAAGAGAGGAGACGGCAGAGGTACATAGTGTACTTTTACTGTACTACATCTCAGAGGTACATAGTGTACTTTTACTGTACTACATCTCAGAGGTACATAGTGTACTTTTTACTACATTTATCTAGCAGCTTTATTTTATTCTCAGATGACAGTTTTTCATCTCCTTCCTGTCGGTAAAACCATGTTTCTCCAGACAAAAAAAAACGTTCCTCTTAGAAAGAAACGACTTCTGTACCAGCTTCTATTCAACTGAAGAGACGCACCTCGTACCAAAAGGTTTTATGAAAGTGTACGCCCACATTTCCACAATAATCCGTTCCACCAGCTCGTAGAACTCACCGTCGACCAGCTGCTGGTAGAGATTGCTCAGCACGTTCATCAGGTTCTTGCAGGCTTTCTTGGGCAGGATCTTCCAGGTGAGGGCTCGCTTATCTTCATTGCTGTAGAAGCAGAAGCGCACGGTGAGCAGCGAGGCCACCCGGACGCCGTATATTAAAAACCTGTCACGCTACAGAAATAACCATTTTCCACCCAGAGTCCCGGTCTCTAAACATAGAACTCATGACCTGGCAGTTATGCGGTCGGAAGAAAAGAAAAAGATGCAGCAAAGGAAACAAGGATGAGCTCTCTGTCGTGGCTCACTGGTCTGTAGTTACACAGGGTTCATACCAATGGGTTTCCATGACTTTTCATTGACTTTAAACCAAATTTCCATGACCAAACATTTAGTGAAATCTGGGTGTAAACATGAAAAAGTGAGTAAATGTAGTATTTAAACTAACAATGAGAATACAAAGCATACAGTAAACCTTAAATGACACAAATGAATGAGACTATAGTTTGATTAAAAGAATAAACATTTATATAGATGCCTGTATGTATGCCTGCTTATATTTTGAGCGTCTTTCTTTTAAAAGCATATTAATTATTTCAAACTCAGCGTAAATGAACGTCATGAACACATGAATATAACATGAATATGACACATTTACATGACTTTTACAAAACTTTCCAGGTTTTCCATGACCATAAGAACCCTGATAATACCTTTTTAATATTCATCGTTGGGAGTAGTAATAGTCTTACCTCACATTAATAATAATAATGTTTGTGTGTGTGTGTGTCCTGCTCACTGGAAGATGGTGTTGGTGTCCAGGTCCACGCAGCTCACGTCCGGCGGCGGGTCGTAGAGATCAAAGTAGCGGGAGTCCACTCCCACAATGAACGGACAGGGGGCGCTCAACACGTCCGCCAACGCCAGGGGGCACAGAGGAATATAGGGGCACGGCCAGTGGAACGGGAAGATCATCTGAGGATGAGGAGGGGAAAGTTATTTAAAAGAGCAAAACAGTCTGATTAGCAGAGCTTAATATAAACAAACTACAGTTTTTAGCCAATTTACATCCATGATTGCCCAAAACGTCATAATTTTATCCCATTGTGTCCAAATAAAAGCAGATTCATTCTTGAGTTTTGGTCACGGTGACTTTTAAAAAACAAACAAATACAACACAATCAATCTTTGAGTTCAGGTGGACGAGTTTGAATTAATTCCTTTCAGGTTGTCCCTAAAAGATACCTGTGGTGGCTGGGGGCGTGGTTGGGCTCAGCTGCAGAGGGGGAGGGGAGGAGCGGCTCAGGGAACAGGTGTCGAGGATTTGGCCTCATCCCGGCACCTGTTCCCTGAGCCGGTCCTCCCCTCCCCCTCTGCAGCTGCGCCTAACCACGCCCCCAGCCACCACAATACCGTTCACAAGAAAGGGACGTGAAGTGAAGTCACAGTGACCTTTGAGCACCAAAATCATATCGCTGCATGCTCGAGTCCCGGTGGACGCGTGTGACGAATTCAAAGAGATTCCCTGCAAGCGTTCCCGAGACGATGGTCCGACATCTCGGGAACCGCCGGAGAAACAAAGAGCCTTTTAAAGCGTCCGGTGGACTCACCGACACCAGCGCTTCGGTGACGCTGGTCAGCACGGCGGGTCGTAACGAGTGGACCAGGATCTTGTGCTCGGTGACGGCGAACACCAGCAAGGTGACGGCGTTCTCCGGTCCGAGGTTCTGCAGCAGCATGGAGAACCGGCCGCCGCTACGGGGGGGGGGGAAAAAGACACAGGATGAAAGTCCGTGTCGACTCCGGCCGATACGTCTGGAAGTACAACGGGGGTTCTGGCCCACGAACAGCTGGTTTCAAGCCAATCACAGGAACTCATGACAAACAGTATTTAAGATCCGTTTAAGTTATAAATTTACAAAATATCAGAAACTCTCCATTGCCGACTAAATCTGGACTAAAACTATGTTCACTCCCGTTCAAAAAGTTATGAATCGGCTGTTATATATTGATGTTTTCCTTCGATGAGAATTATCGTAACACCCTGAACCCCCAGAACCCGCTGACGGGAACGTCAATATCGTCTGATTTTGACGTGCACGTGATGCGTTCAAGGACCGTTGGCAAGTTGAAAATCTGACGATATTGACGTCAGAAAAAGCAGCAAACGATTACGCTTAAATGTGTGATATTTCATTAAAAAACATTATATTCTTTGCGTCTAAACCGTTTTAAACAAATAAACCGTTTGATTTAACCAGATTGTGTAAAAAGCATTCAATTCTGAGCTCCTCAATGAAACTATGACGCCATGATTGATTCATCTGAGACCAACAGTCACGTGACAACAAATCTGAGAAAGTTCAAGTGAAGTTCAGGCTGCTGAACACAGAGCAGAGGATGTCAAAATGTAAATATATATATATATATACATATATATATATATATATATATATATATGTATATATATATATAGAGCCTCCATGTTGGGACACACACACACACACACACACACACACACACACACACACACACACACACACACAGGCTCTCTTACCTGAGTGGTAAAGGAGACGACACCGGCTGGCTCAACATCAGGCTGTCATGAGGAGAAAGCTGCAGAAAAGCTGGAAAGTGAGATAAAAAAAGAAAGAAAAAAAAACAACGGAGCAAAACGTGCCTGCGCTGAATCATTTAAAACACTCATCCATAATGGAGGACCCTAAACTGCTCTGCACCCTCCAGGCAAAAGCAGAGCGCCTTCACCGAGCAGCACTGGAGTCTGCAGAGTGATGAATACTCTCTTCTAACTAGCAGCGTGTGCAGAAAACAGCACAGACTCACCTGCACTAGGATGCGAGGCCTCTGGGAGGACGGGAACGGGACTTTGTGCATGAAGTGAGAGATGTGCCTGCAAAAATAAAGGAAGAAAGACAATAAGGAGAAAGTGGGATGCGAGGCCAGAAATAACAGCAATTGGCGGCCAAATAATCTGTCACTGCGGCCCTTTAAGTCTGGAACGATCCACGATGTGGTTCGTCTTTGTCCCGGGTTGTTTTTTTATTTTTCCAGTTTGCTGGACCAATTTTTAAATAATATAAAATAATCCTTTATTAGTCCCACAGCAGGGACATTTACAGCAAAGTGGAAAGTACAACGAGAGACATCGGTAGAGAGAATTAAGACACAAACACATTGTAAAATACCCTTATAGAGTTTTACAAAACCTTGGGGATTTTTTATTTTTTTCAAGGACTTTTCCAGGCCTGGAAATAACCATTTTAAAATTCCATGACTTTTCCAGGTTTTCCATGACCGTAAGAACCCTGAAGTTATACTGTATGCTTTGTATTCTCATTGTTAGTTTAAATACTACATTTTCTCACTTTTTCATGTTTACACCGAGATTTCACAAAATGTTTGGTCATGGAAATTTGGTTTAAAATCATGGAAATCCATTGTCAGAATGTGTATGAACCCTGACATCAAATGACACAAATGAATGAGAGACAATAGTCTTTTTTTCAAGGATTTTTCCAGGCTTGGAAATAACCATTTTAAAATTCCATGACTTTTCCAGGTTTTCCATGACCGCTGTTACGCCCGGCCTAGGGGAGCCTGAGCGCAACATACAAACGGACCAAATGTATGATTTAGTGATTTTTCCCCTACATTCATAACACCGCAAGAACCCTGCATGTGAACAAGAAGAGCTAAGAGAGAAAGCGCTCACTTCTCGATGGGCAGGGCGTGCGGGCCGGAGATGGAGTAGCGGTAGAGGAACGTGAGGAACTTGCGGAACGCGTCGAAGAAGGGCCAGTGGGAGAGCAGACAGATGCACTTGTTGGTGTAGACCGAGCGTGGGATGGTGGTGGCCGTCCCCGCACGGCTGGAGGAGGTGGAGGAGGAGGAGGAAGAGGACAAGGAAGAGGAGGAGGAGGAGGAGGAGGAGGGTTTTGGTGGATCGGGGCTCAGGAGACCCAGCTGGGAGCGCTGTAGGTCGGTCAGACACTCCTGAGGGAAGGGCTCGTAGAACTGAATGGCTGCACCGTAGACCTGAAACAGAGGAAACATCAAACTGCATGAACTCGACTTCTCTTAAAGAAACACTGCATCTCATCGCGACACAGATACACTCATAACGTAGACCTGCTATTATGTATGGAATTATTTTGTCTTTTTATGGAATTGTATGTGTATTTCATAGGTGTGTTAGCTTATTATGTTGTTCGTTAGCCTTTAATACAAATTATCAAAATAGTAGCAAATGATTTTCCTGATGGTTCACTACACTAACTGATATCAAAGTCAACCTTAGCAGAGAGAATGTTCACATATTGTGCTATGATTTGGGTTATGGAATGTTCACATATTGTGCTATGATTTGGGTTATGGAATGTTCACATATTGTGCTATGATTTGGGTTAGAGAATGTTCACATATTGTGCTATGATTTGGGTTATGGAATGTTCACATATTGTGCTATGATTTGGGTTATGGAATGTTCACATATTGTGCTATGATTTGGGTTATGGAATGTTCACATATTGTGTTATGATTTGGGTTAGAGAATGTTCACATATTGTGCTATGATTTGGGTTATGGAATGTTCACATATTGTGTTATGATTTGGGTTAGAGAATGTTCACATATTGTGTTATGATTTGGGTTAGAGAATGTTCACATATTGTACTATGATTTGGGTTAGAGAATGTTCACATATTGAGCTATGATTTGGGTTAGAGAATGTTCACATATTGTGTTATGATTTGGGTTAGTGAATGTTCACATATTGTGCTATGATTTGGGTTATGGAATGTTCACATATTGTGCTATGATTTGGGTTAGAGAATGTTCACATATTGTGCTATGATTTGGGTTAGTGAATGTTCACATATTGTGTTATGATTTGGGTTAGAGAATGTTCACATATTGTGCTATGATTTGGGTTAGAGAATGTTCACATATTGTGCTATGATTTGGGTTAGAGAATGTTCACATATTGTGTTATGATTTGGGTTAGAGAATGTTCACATATTGTGCTATGATTTGGGTTAGAGAATGTTCACATATTGAGCTATGATTTGGGTTAGAGAATGTTCACATATTGTACTATGATTTGGGTTAGAGAATGTTCACATATTGTGCTATGATTTGGGTTAGAGTTGGACCTTACAGCTGCATCATTTTCAAAGAAATAATCATCCTGAAAGTGATTTTTTTATAGGCGGACCTGAAACCTTTTCATTTTTTCTGTGTGTCATCTTAATTTACTCTTAACCAGTAACATATAGACTGATATTTACACATCTGAACAAAATCTCACATGTGTACCTTTTATTATAACACCAACATTATTCAAATAGCCCTAGTGGTTGCAGAGATACACCCTTTTTAGTTTGGGGATGCAATTTTCGAGAAAAGGGCCTAAAAATAGGTTGGTGTTTAACCAAACTTATTCTAACCTGAACTCTAAAGCCAAGTCTGAACTCAAACAGCCCTTTGAAGAAGTGAGGACGATCCAAAACATGTTCACTATCTACCTGTCAATGTTTATCAATCATTTCCAGAGGAGGAATTCCAACAGATGAAAGACTAATTTAAAAAAAAGAGCAGTTTTACAGTCAGTAAATAAATTAAAACATCAATAAGCTTAGAAAGATTGTTTGTTCCAGCTCCATTGAACAGCAACACCACGAGAGCCAAATAAAATCCCCTCTGCTTCCTGGAAACATGAGACGATCCCCAGTTCCCTCAGATCAGAAGGTCACGGGCTTATCTGCCGGCCGCCTGTGAGGCTTTCTACATTTCCCCCAGAAGTCGAGTCTTTGTTTGCTGACGCCTGAACCCTGGATCGCCGTCCTCTCCGAATACGAGTCGGTGCTGCTCGTTCATGTGTGTGACGCAAGCAACAAGGTTTGTTTTCTGCTCTTTCACCTCGTTTAATCTGAACGTACTCATGGGGTTCATTTGGGTTCATCGGGTCTCAAACAACCGGCAGCACACGTGAACAAATACTCAGACGACGCCCGAAAAACACAGTCTGAGTTTTTTAGTTCGAGGCGGCGATGAAATGTACATTAACTCAACTACTGTGCAGTTTTTAAAGGTACTTTAGTTTTACATTTATCTGACCGCCGTAGTTACTAGTTAATCTACACATTATGATTTATCAAACACAACGTCTCATCAGTCCAAAATAGAATAAACAATCCAACAGCGTCACTCTAAGAAAAAGGGGGTTCCAGAAAGGTTCTTCCTGGAGGGCTGACGTTCTACCCAGAACCATTTGCAGAACCCATTGAAGAACTTTTTTTTTAAGAAAGGGGTTTTCTTTTTAAGATTAAGAAACCTTTTCATCCATAGAAAATGTTTGGGAAGAAATAGTTCCTTCAAGGATTGTTGAAAGCAGTGCTGTTAAAATATCCTCAGCTTTGGAATATGAATGGGTTTCGTCCGGTCGTGTTCGTGTGTTTTACGTCGTTCACATCAAAGACGGACGAAGTGAGGAACAAGGAAATCAACGTCAGTCCGGTGTAAAACAAGCGCGGAAGAATTTGGTTTGTTAACAATAATGGACTGGACAATAACAACATCCAGATTTGTCTTATTTGTCTTATTGATTCAGAATCAGACGTGTTTATTGGCCAAGTGCGCTGAAGAATAAGAGCAATTTGACAGTAAATATAACAATAGATATATTGTATATATATATATATATAATATAATAAACACTGCAATAATAGATAAATATGGTAAGTAACAAACAGATAACAGTACTTTAAAACAAGTATATATTTTAAAATAAAAGTGGTAAGTGTATTTTAATAAGAGAAGATGTGATTCTTCATCATTATAAATTAAAACACTATTCAGGACTTAAAGTGTCTCAAAGTGTTGTCAGTATCAGTATCTCCGATCCAAATGTGATCAATGTGACCTTTAAAATACTAATCCCTGTTGCCGTCTGTTGGATTTAATGCGTCCCTTTTAGATAATGAATTGATCCTCATCATCACTGGAGAAAGATTGATTATCATTACATCGCTTTAATGACTTCTAACGGCCGCTTGTCTCGGCTTATGTTTAGCTCTTAAATTAGATGTTTTTTTAATGTGCGCTTTATCGTACCTCGCCGTGCGCCGACTAACCGTTTCATCTCCTGGACTTATCACACTGAGCCTTTGAAGGACGAGTACTTGCATCCGATAACTGTTTTCAGTTTGTCTGAATGTATTTCGTATCCGTCCCGAACAAATAAACATGAATACATAAATAATAAAAGAGCTAGCAAACAAAACTGGGCTAAAAACAATAGACCGTGTATACAAAATGGACGTAGTCGTAGCGACGTAGAGACGCCGCACACGTCTCTGGTGTCGACCTGTCAATCACCTTGTAGCCCCGCCCCTAAAGCGTCCCCTGCTTCATGGTCTGTTTGACTCTAAATGAACATAATTTACTAAATGAACATCAAGCTGTATTGAAGAAGACTAGAAACTAGAGATTGAGACAGTAGAGTCATTTATATAGACTTCTATACAACCAGAGGAGTCGCCCCCTGGTAGTCAGGAGAGAGAATGCAGCTTCAACACATGAAGCATATATTTCTATACAACCAGAGGGGTCGCCCCCTGGTGGTCAGGAGAGAGAATGCAGCTTCAACACATGAAGCATAGACTTCTATACAACCAGACTTCTGAATGCAGATGCAGACGATGAATGCATTTACTACATTATTTGTGTTTTATTCATATTCTCCTGAAAGAAGAAGCACTAGATGTGGAGTTTCAAGGTTTTCCCCCGACAAAGACAGCGTTCCTGTCTGACCCACTTCCCCATGCTGCATGCAGAGTATTGTGGTTTTCTCCAGTGTGGTGCGTTATTCTGTGGTCATGTCAGCTGTGTAGATGGCAGTTACAGTCTGTCGTTGAGGTGTAACAGTCACTGAAACTCTCTCTTGTTTGTCAGTCGTCTGGACGAGAGAGGAAGGAAGCCGAGCAGACCGCTTTCGTGTATTTTATATGTTACCTTCTCTCCGGAGGCTCCGGTGAGGACGAAGGTGGAGAACACCGGGAGGGAGTATTTGGTGGTCGCCGGCCAGCACTCGATGGTGGCCCCCATGGGGAGGCAGAAGAGAGGGACCGACTCCGGCAGAGGGAAGGACTCGTAGTCCTCCTCTGGGTATCTGCTGAACAGACCTGGAGGCCAGAGAACAAAACAAACCACTGAGGACTCCGTTCAGAGAGCGACCTTCACAGCGGATGAAGACGCACCATCGACTTTCCACACCGCTGAGAATTCAACTCAGTCCATTATCGTGATAATGTTAATGTACTTTATTGAGTCGAGAGTCTCACTGGAAACGCCCGGCTCTGTGACAAGCAATCAGCGCTCGGGGATTAATCCGACCTCTGGGTCATTAGACGCCGTCTGTGGAACGAACGAGAAGCAATGACGAAGGATTTCTGTTGTTCTGTTCACTTTCTGAACATGAATGTATCAGCTGAGAGGGAGGGAGAGAGAGAGGGGGGAGGGAGAGGGAGAGGGGGGGGGGAGAGATAGAGAGAGGGGAGACAGAGAGAGAGACAGAGCGAGAGAGAAGAAAGAGAGAGAGAGAGGGGAGAGAGAGAAGAGGAAGAGAGAGAAAGACAGAGAGAAGAGAGAGAGGGGAGAGAGAGATTGGAGAGAGAGGGGAGAAGGGAGAAGAATGAGGGAGAGAGAAGAGAAGAGGAGGAGAGAGAGAAGAGGAAGTAAGAGAGATTGGAGAAAGAGAGGGGAGAGAGAGAAGAGGAAGAGCGAGAAGAAAGAGAGAGAGAAGAGCGAGAGAGATAGAGAAAGAGAGAGAGAGAATAAAGAAAGAGAGAAGAGAAGAGGGAGAGAGCGAGAGAGAAGAAAGAGAGAGAGTTCACTAAGTGACTCCACTAAGTGTCTGTTAAGGGACCGTCGCTGAAGGAGGAAACACAATGGTGATTGTGATATAGATACATAGATACTTGACTTGACTTTATTTATTTGATAATGCAATATCTATGTATTTGCGATATTACAAACTGGGTGTCTGTAGCGACATTCTGCGTCGGCTGCTTGAATCCACAGCTAAATGTGCACGTTAACAGCATTTCCGTGAATCTACCAACAAAACAAACTGAGCTTGTTGCGTTCAGCGTCCTTCAAACCGTTGCATTAGTCCGTAAATAAAGTCAGATGTTGAAAATAAACTCCACTTGTGTGAGCCGGCGCTCCATTCACAGTCGGCTGCATATTTCAAGATACGTACAACAAAACATCCGTCAGACGATTCTGAGCGGGAGCCAAAAACACACACAGAGTTATCTCAGAATCATCTTCTGCCAGCTGCTCTTGGCTCCAAACAGCCAAAACGGATTTAATGTTAAATGAGCCCCGCATTACCGTTAAATACACGGCAGCCCTTTAACCGCTTTAAAAAGGAGCAGAGTATCGGCGTGCGGAGGCTTATCTCGTCGCTCCGATTCTAAAGGCTTCAACGCGCCTGAACGTGCGAACGCAGCTGCAGCAGAATGCAGCCGGCTTACTCTGCAGTAGGGGGGGGGTGGGGGGGGAGTCGATACAGCAAAGTATCGCGATATTTTGCGTGGCGATATTGTATCGATACACGGAAGCCAAGTATCGATGAACAGACTGAAAACATACGATGATCAAATATGTTGACAAAGTCTTCCTTTGGGGACAATTTGCGTTTGAAAAAAGGTAATAAATCGCAATATATCGCAGTATCGTGATAATATCGCAGGATCGTAGTAATATCGTATTGGGAATTAAGTATCGGGATAATATCGTATCGGAACTTAAGTATCGTGATAATATCGTAGCAGGATTAAGTATCGTGATAATATTGTATCGGGACTTAAGCATTGTGATAATATTGCAGTATCGTGATAATATCGTATCGGGACTAAAGTACCGTGATAATATCGTGATAATATCGTGATAATATCGTATCGGGACTTAAGTATCATGATAATATCGTATCGGGACTTAAGTATCGTGATAATATTGTATTGGGACTTAAGTATCGTGATGATATCGGGACTTAAGTATCGGGATAATATCGTATCGGGATTTAAGCATCGTGATAATATCGCAGTATCGTGATAATATCGTATCGGGACTTAAGTATTGTGATAATATCGTACTGGGACTTAAGTATCGTGATAATATTGTATCGTGATAATATCGTATCGGGATGTAAGTATCGTGATAATATTGCAGGATCGTAATAATATTGTATCGGGACTTAAGTATCATGATAATATCGGGATTTAAGTATCATGATAATATCGTATCGGGACTTAAGTATCGTGATAATATTGTATTGGGACTTAAGTATCGTGATGATATCGGGACTTAAGTATCGTGATAATATCGTATCGTGGGACCTCTGGTGATTCCCACCCCTGCAGCTGCAGAGAAACAGGCTTTACTTTACGCTCAATGCAATCAATAGAGCTTCTAAATAGAGCTAAAATCTGCATTTTCATTTTCAGTGTAAACTCAAGATTATCTAAAGTGGTATTTAGTGGTTTCTCCCACAAGCAGAGGAAGTGGTGAGAGGAAGAACGGAGAGAAAGTGTTCAAGACACCACTCGCTTAGCTGATAACTGGTGTCACTGGGAACAGGATCACATACTGGCACTGGTAGTTATGGGATTAGGAGGGTTTACCTGCTTTGTAGGCGATCGTGTTGGTTTTGGCCACAGACTTCTTGTAACACAAGAAGACGGATGAGCCCCACTGAAAACAAGAGAAGAAGAGTCAGCAAAAGCAAGCAAATTTTAAGAGAAAAATAGAAAGATTCCATCAACCGGTGTGAAGCGAATAAAGTCGGTCAGACGGCGATCCACCGATAGACAGCAGAAGAAGACGCTGCAAACCAAGTCGGCTCGGTCATGGAAGCATCGACGAGGGAACTGTTCAGCTGGTGTTGGACGTGTTTTATGAAGCAGCAGAAACATCAGTTAAATTCCATAATCCATTTAGCGCAAAAAGAAAACACCTCAAGCGATCGTAAAAACGTTTTTTCTTTTGCAGATTAAATGCAGATTAACATACGAGGATGGAAACAAGGCGAACGAGTTGTATTGGAAACCCTTTGTCCACTCATCATTTGGCCTCAAATAAAGCCAGGCAGTGTACTTATTAATAAACTAAAATACTAGTATTACTATAAACAGTCAATACAGCCAGACGGGTGCATCTTGTGCCTCAACTCCTTAAAAAAAGGATAATTTTAAACATTTGTGGAGGTAAATCCTAATTCTACTGCAGGAGATGTGACTTCATGCACCACAAGCCGGTCGATCGATACCGACTGTAAACACTTAGTCTGTGTGTGCAGAGGGTTTAGGACACACGTGTGCCGCCACACACGCACACACACACACACACACACACACACACACACACACACACACACACACACACACCAGCTGTTCTACAAAATACCAAACGTACTCTTGCAGCATCCTGGAGAGACACACGGGACGAGGATTAAACCAAACACGAGAGCAGAGGTCGTAAAAATGGAGGAAAAACTAAACACACACTGCAAGAGTTTAAACACACGCGGCGTTAAAAGACTTCCTGATGGATTCAGAAAATCGTCCCTGATTGGAGGCACCAGCCAGTTCTCTCCTCCACTTCCTCATCCACCTTCCAATAAAGGCTCAGCGTCATCTTGACGGCCTTTCTGAAGCTCATACCATCAATTTAACGTCTCACATCTGAGGAAAGTGAGGCACCGCTATATATATATATATATATATATATATATATATATATATATATATCTTGACATTCTGAATTTCAAACAGAGCTCTGACAGGACTGCAGATTTAAAGACTCTTCCGACACGTTAATACCTTCTTTTGATCAACACATTGCAGGAGTTATTCTGTGATGTCAGTTCATGAAAGTTAACATTTTGGTCGCATAAAAAGTGTCTTATTCAACGTTTGGTTGTTCTTAGCTCCACCCCTTTTGGGTAACTTTTAGTTTCCGAAAACCAAGATGGCGACGGGAGAAAATGCCAAACTCGAGGCTTCAAAACATCGGTCCGCGGACTCGTTTTGTTATACTATACTTTTCATACTATGCAACGTGAGCTTCTTACTTCTGCTGATTGTATTCACGCTGCAAAAATCACAAAAGTGGAGTTCATTTGTGAAGATTATCTTGCTGAATAAAACTTGTAAGTATTCAAAACGTGTGTTGGCCACTGCAATAATCCAAAAACCAATGGAAGAACCCTGTGATCTTTTTGTCAAGGGGAACCAGTGTGACGCCGACTTCCTGTTTGGCCGACAATGAAACGTTAATCCTGCTCTCCTCTATAGACGCCACGCTGACCTCAGACCCCAGCCGGAGGATTTATTTTCTTTGACACATGAACCATTATCTGTTTAAAATAAATTAAAAGAATATTTCGTGACTTCTGTGTACCGGCACACCCTTATAAAATAAGATGGCCGCCCTTCCATGTATCCATCCCATTGCTCTGCGTGTAGAAATTGGTCTCTTGAATGTTAGTTTTTTTTACAAAATGGCGGCTATCGAAAGAGACACCAACTGATGTTTTCCCATCAAAACCAAAACCTGACATTTAACTTTTTGGGCCCCAGCAATTTAACGGCGAAAATTGCCAATGGTTTGCATTCCCATACTAAATACTGATGATCTCCTCAACCCCAAGGTCTATTTGAATAATTAAAAAAAGGTATAATATGCAGAAAACCCTTGTGAACATAGATAATAAGTTCATATATGTGTTACTGGTATATGATAGAATACAGAAACGGAAAAGTATTTTGCACCAAAGAAATACTTAAAAGTTGTATTTTCTTATCGTAACTATATTTGGCGTTATTGGCGGATTCAGTAGGCTCTAAGGATTCCAAAACTGTATGGTAATCCTGTGTAGCTTCATGCTATCGATATGAAAAGTCATATTTTCAAAACTCTCGAGTCTCTTCGAGTCATACTTATGGTTTATGCTCATATTTATTGTGGAATAGTGTCATAAACATGAACAATTGACTTATATTGACTTGTGAGGCCAGGATGTGCTGAATATTTTGGGTCTGCTATTAATCATGGGTTCCTATGACCACATGAACCCATGAGGAGATCTCAAGGGAAGGACTGGGCTTTCTGTCCACCATTCTCTCACCATGCTGCTGTTGAGGTTCTTCTCCACCTTGCAGAAGGTGTGCGGCGGCGTCTCCCCTTTGCCCGGGATGATGACGCAGATGTCGGTGACGGCCAGGGCGGAGTGCGGCTGGCTCTCGGCCGCCCGGCGGTAGGTGACGTAGATCCGCTGGGAGGAGTTGCCGCTGATGTTGGCCGGCCGGCCGGCCGCCGTGGTCTGGATGAGCTGGCAGCCCTGCATCAGCCGCTCCTTCCACTCGTACAGCACGCTGCGGGGAGGACCGCCAAACAGTGTGATTACCGCCAAAGAATCCATCAACACAATTATGCAGCCAGTTAGTTGTTTGAGCCCGACATTAGCCATTAATACCCCATACAACTGCAAAGAGGAATCAATGCTATTCATGAAAAAACTGTCAGATCTATGAGCTTATAGAGTGGCAGATGTCTCAATAACTTCAAGCTCTGGGACACTTTTACAACAACAACAACTTATAAAGGAGGGAAAAGGGATCTGAAGGGAAACGTACAAGTCATTTAAAAGTGCAGATTTCTCCTGTAAGTCACGAGGCGTTCGAGTGTCTTCGTAACTCATGGCGTCTTCGAACCAAACCAGAAGAGAACGTTTCGCCTAATTTCTGCTAAATGAGACAAATACGTCAAAAACTTTGTATCATCCATGCGACGCGAAGGCCGATCAGCGTTGAGATTCTCGTGACGTCATCACTGACGTTCAATCAGAAACGGAGGAAAACAATATTTGTACAGACGGGAAGAAACTGTAAAAAAAGAACAAAAAACCTTGCTGCCGTATTTATGCCTTGAAGACGTTATTTAATGTATGTCCGGTACATGCATGTAGGTTTCTGTCAAAACAGCGTCGTAACAAGAGCACTTAGTGGACTCAGGGATGCAGAACAGAAGCAGTAAAGTTAAGCAGCCCTTCCATTATGTACTTATCCTCCATTACTGTTTCAAGTGGAACTCCATCGGTGCATCTTTACAGTCTTTTTCTCGATGCAGTCTTCACCATCAGAACAGTGCAGTTCTTCCAATTCTGCAGAACTTAAAACAAGCCTCTTGTGTTTGCTAAATTGGACCTTGAATGCCTCTTCAAAGACTCGGGAGTCGTTTGAGGAGTTTTGTGTCTTTTTCTCTATTTTAGGTGAGGTCACCTCTGCTAGAAAACAACACGATAAAATGTTAAACGCAACATTGATCTTCAGGGGGAAAAGAGTAGAGGTGCTACTTCACATATTGAGTGAGTGCGTCTCTTTGTTGAGGCTGTCAGCTGCTACATAAAGTCTCCTCTGGTTGTATAGAAGTCTATGCTTCATGTGTCAACGCTGCATTCTCTCTATGACCACCAGGGGGCGACTCCTCTGGTTGTATAGAAGTCTATGCTTCATGTGTTAAAGCTGCATTCTCTCTCCTGACCACCAGGGGGCGACTCCTCTGGTTGTATAGAAGTCTATATAAATGACTCTACTTCTCTCTTGATGTATTCCCTCAGTAAACATTGTAAACATGAGTTTATGTCACAATCTCTAGTTTCAAGTCTTCTTCAATACAGCATGATGTTCATTTAGTAAATTATGGTCATTTAGAGTCAAACAGACCATAAAGCAGGGGACGCTTTAGGGCGGGGCTACAAGGTGATTGACAGGTCAACACCAGAGACGTATACGGCGTCTCTACGTCGCTCCTCCTCAGTCCACATAAGGTCACTTCCTGTTTACTGGTTGCAAAAACAATAAAAACATGATCGTAATCCAAGATGGCGACGACCAAAATCGCCGAACTGGAGGCTTTAAATCATCAGTTCACAAACCAATGGGTGACGTCACTATGACCACGCCCACTTCTTATGCACAGTCTGTGGTTGTAACCTGGAGGTCCTCATGTTACTTTCTAGTCCACATCGGTATCAACATAACAACCAGTCAGAGATAACACTCCTTGTTCCCTCTGAAGCCTGAGCAACTACTCACTATCACATGGAACAATGTGCACACACACACACACACACACACACACACACACACACACACACACACACAAACACACACACACACACACACACACGCTTCCCATTAGTCCGACCACTGTCTGGAAAGTGCAGCCCCTCTGAGCTCTCAGCACACAGGAGCTGCTGATAGTGTCTGAGCAGAGCTCCTGATAAGCGCCGCTCTGCGGAGGCAGCCGCTCGTATGAGCGATGTCACCGGTTTATCCGCTGCCCGCCGGCGGTGTGAGCGAGGCCCGAGCAAACACGACTACCGTAAAATGCTGGTTATAAAGGTGCCCCCTTTTATAGGCCGCATCCACTAAATTTAAAGAAACAAATCGTATTTAGTCATAAACAAGCCGCTGTTGCTGGTCCCGCTACCTTCGGTGGTTGTCGGGTATTTTCAGTGTTGTTTACTTGAGCTCAAACAGTGCAGGGCAGCAGCTGCTAGCGCTCGCGAGCTGCTAGGCTTTCCCGCCGGCACGCACCGACGATGCCACCACGCTCACCCGAGGAGGCGCGATGGAAATCAGGTCTGACGCGAGCTAGCATCGCCCCCACAGTGCTAGCGCGCTCTGCTCGCTCGCAAGCTAGCGCTGTGGGGGTGGTGGGAGAGGCATTTGGGAATATACTACGTACTGGTTTGCACGGTTGTGAGGATGGCGGTCAACCAGAATGAAGTCTCACACCAACGCCATGAATTGTTGTACAGACGTTCATATGCCGCCACCGCAGGGTTCACGATCACGTTTTTTTGTGAAATACCTCGACGACTGTTAAATTTGGTTTCATACATTGACTTCTCGTCGAGCCTCATCCTGTATTTGATGATATTCATTTGGAGCACTAGTTTATTATTCACTCCCAAACTAATGAACATGATGCCGAACATCGGCATGTTAGCATGTTAGCGTGTTAGCATCGTTAGCGCCCCTTCGCTACTCACCCCAGGTCCGTGAGCGGCGGCTTGTCTCGGCCTCGCCTGTAGCACAGGAAGATCTGCGGCACCATGAGGCCGCCGTTGTTGAGATCGGCCGAGTGGCCGGCGGGCGTCTCCTCCACGCAGGTGAACCCCGGCGGCACCTCCTCGCCCATGGAGCGGATCACCACGGCCACGTCGGTGATGGGCGCCCGGGGCTTGGCCGTCTTGTGGCAGACGTCGTCAAAGTGGATCTCCTGGTCCAGCGGCTTGGACGGGTCCGTCAGACCGGCCACCACAAAGTAGTCGGCTACACGAGGGCCTTTGTCCTCCATCATCTCCCATCACCGCCGGCTGCCTGGTTACAGAGGGAGGGAGGCAAAGAGAGAGGGAGGGAGGGAGAGAGAGAGGGAGGGAGATTGATTTTTGTTGCGGTAGCAGGTACAGATGGTTCTTGCGTCCTTGCTAAGGCGGTAAAATAAAATCTGACGGTCGTAAATCTCGATGAGGAGAAGGGCAAACGAAAGAGACGGTACAACGTGGGCAGCCAACTTTAGGCAGATGGATAGCTGGCGGTCTTTGACCGGATTGACTGTAATTCAATAACATTTATTTTGTATAGGACAAAATCACAAACTCTTTACAGTCTGTACACATACGACTTCCTCTGACCCCAAAAACTCCCCCCAAAAGCCTTTTAAGGGGAGAAAAGGGGGGAGAGCAACAGAGGAGGATCCTCTATCAGATGTCATGTGACCAGAATGAACATCATAACAGAGTTACAACACATTCAATGCATATGACAGAAATGATTCATATAATGACAGCAGTAGGATGATGAAACAGTTACAACTACCAGTAATAACAGCAGCAGTGGCTATAGTAGAATAATAATGATAATAAAGCTGTAATGGTATCGGCAATAGTACTAGCAATGCAACTAATAATAATAATAATGATAGTAGCAGCAGGTGTACATTCAGCAAATTCTGTTCTCCAATTCTCAACGCTGAGAGAGCGCAGGTAAAGCTCGGCTGGCTACACAGACCTGAGTGTGCATTTTAAAAAGGGAGCACTGAGGTGTTTCTTCACACTTGACATTCTGCCTCAATTGCAAGCCGGTCCCACATAAAATCCTGCTGATTAGAAGCCTTGTGACACCCTGCAGCCCATTAAGCAGGGCGATAAACGCCCAACAGTCATTTCCTTGATCCGTCCGGAGGGCGCAACACCAGCTGCACTTTGTGAAGGAGCTGAAAAATACAGCGACATCAGTGGGAAAACAACAGCACCAACAGTTTAGGAAACTAAACCACCAACAGTGATGTTTAGGCAACAAAACCAACAAAAGTTATGTTTAGGCAACAAAACCAACAGTTAGGTTTAGGCAACACAACCACCAACAGTTAGGTTTAGGCAACACAACCACCAACCGTTAGGTTTAGGCAACACAACCACCAACAGTTAGGTTTAGGCAACAAAACCAACAGTTAGGTTTAGGCAACACAACCACCAACAGTTAGGTTTAGGCAACACAACCACCAACAGTTAGGTTTAGGCAACAAAACCAACAGTTAGGTTTAGGCAACACAACCACGAATAGTTAGGTTTAGGCAACAAAACCAACAGTTAGGTTTAGGCAACACAACCACCAACAGTTAGGTTTAGGCAACACAACCACCAACAGTTAGGTTTAGGCAACAAAACCAACAGTTAGGTTTAGGCAACACAACCACCAACAGTTAGGTTTAGGCAACACAACCACGAATAGTTAGGTTTAGGCAACTAAACCACCAACCGTTAGGTTTAGGCAACTAAACCACCAACAGTTAGGTTTAGGCAACAAAACCACCAACAGTTAGGTTTAGGCAACACAACCACCAACAGTTAGGTTTAGGCAACACAACCACCAACAGTTAGGTTTAGGCAACTAAACCACCAACCGTTAGGTTTAGACAACACAACCACCAACAGTTAGGTTTAGGCAACACAACCACCAACAGTTAGGTTTAGGCAACACAACCACCAACAGTTAGGTTTAGGCAACACAACCACCAACAGTTAGGTTTAGGCAACACAACCACCAACAGTTAGGTTTAGGCAACACAACCACCAACAGTTAGGTTTAGGCAACTAAACCACCAACCGTTAGGTTTAGGCAACTAAACCACCAACAGTTAGGTTTAGGCAACTAAACCACCAACCGTTAGGTTTAGGCAACTAAACCACCAACAGTTAGGTTTAGGCAACACAACCACCAACAGTTAGGTTTCGGCAACACAACCACCAACAGTTAGGTTTAGGCAACACAACCACCAACAGTTAGGTTTAGGCAACAAAACCAACAGTTAGGTTTAGGCAACACAACCACCAACCGTTAGGTTTAGGCAACACAACCAACAGTTAGGTTTAGACAACTAAACCACCAACAAACCCTCTGAGGATGACCGGAGAATCTTTAAAAGTGCAGCGGTGCTTTGTTCCAGCTCTGAAACGGACCACCGAGTGTTTGCCGAGTCCTGATCACAGTGAGTCGGGGCCACTGAGGTCAGAGTCTGAGACAAAACCACAAAAACAATTGGAGCCAAAGTGAGAACAAAGTTAATGGCGTGAGGAGAAACTATGGGATATCTATTCAGAGCAGCTGCTGGAGGCTTTGCCAAAAATGTCGTGTTGGATTGGTGCTGCTGCCTTCTTTCAAAATAGAGACTTTCTTTGAGTCCTTTAAGTGATTTTTAGGGGGATTTTGGTGAGGCTGTCCTGAATTATTTTTTGGGCACCAGAGCTTCGGTAGAACTCAAAAGCAAATATTCAACTTGCGTCATTTTAAGCAGCACAATTACTCCGTCACACGTTCAGAAGCTTCACCCACACATGTTTTACCGAGTCTTTTGTTTTTTGTGTTTGGATCACACTGAAATAATCCTACGCAGACGTCGTGCACAGCACACAGATGCATTCTGGGACGGACTTGCTTGGGTATGCTTCAAACGCGTGGCGTGAGCTGGATGTGGGCGATGAGGCAACTTTTAAAAGTATCCAAGGTTTTACAAGGGTTGTAAGGTCTAAAATGTCATAATTTTATCCTTTGTGTGAATTTGTCATAATTAGCATATGAATTATTGAACGTTGTGTACGGTCACAGTGACCTCTGACCTCCACATTCGAATAATTTCATCCCCGAATCATCAAAGTGGACTTTTCTGGCGAAGAAATTCCCTCAAGGTGCTCCTAAAATATTGCGTTCACGAGAATGGACAGAATCCATCCCAAAAAAAGATGTGTTGCAGGTATCGTTTGACTGGAGAAGGTCCGATACTCCTTGTCCCTGGATTATTTCAATCAATACCTTTAAAAAAGGTATAGAATACCGGAGACGCCAGACTTTAGCACCTTCAGGCGGTGTGTTCACTTCCCTACTGATCAAAGAAATGTTCATTATTTCTCTCGAAGACCACAGAGAATAAGTATAAGTGACGACGCAAACGAAAACTGATATTTTTGTACCCAGTTATTTGTGGTTGAGTCCTCACCCTGATGCGGCTCAAGAGGAATCCGACAATAGTTTCTACATTTTGCATGAAAGTCTTGGAGGAACAGAGGAGCACTGAGCCAGCTTTGCCTCAACACCGGCCTTCCTGTATGTGGCGGGTTCAAGTCTTAGTCCGCCTCCGAGGAAAGAATCATCCCTCAAGCTCTTGACACTCGAGCCTCCGGGACGGGCGGGTTGAAATGAAACTTTACCCCCCCCCCCCCCGACCATGAACGCACCGCCGTGCAAAAACACAAGAACTCACTGGGTTCGGGACAGCCGAGGTCAGGAGGAGCGAGGAATGTTGACGCAGAATGAATTTAAGAAACGCACGATTCAAAAACATGCCTTTTTCACAGATGGCCGTTTTATTTATTTAAAAAACATTCCCCATGTCGGTGTCACAGTACGTGATAATTTACTCACCACAGTCAGCAGTTTCATTGCAACCAGATTTTTATTTAATATTGAGTAATGACTCGACTGGCCGGGGTCTGTGATTCCAACCAGATGCAGTAAGAGGGCGTGGGACGAGAGGCTTAACAAGCAGGGCGCGTCAGGCGAAATGGAGAGGGAGGGGGGAAACAGCTGCCAACTCCAGTCTGAGTGATGCTATGCTAACCGTTAGCTCCTCCTTTTAATCTCCTCTCCCTCTGAGACTAGTGGAAGTCAAAACCTCCTGACCTCGAGCGGTGAATCTCCTCCTCCTGCACGTCTGGAACACAATTAGTATTTTCTTCTTGTTCTATATTGTTTTAGAAAACTAAACAGAAACTGACCAAACTGGGTGTTTATTGTTAAAGTCAAATGATCTTTGCAGGTCCAATGAGCCACGCTTGTATCCAAGCTGATCGGCTTCCAAAAAACATTTGGACCAACAAACTTGGATCAGACCTTTTCTATTGTAATCCATGCAGCCCGGTGCTAACGGCTAACGGCTAACGCTAACGGAGGTGTTCAAATTAAATCTTGTAAAATGTATTTTTTGGGTGAGAAACTTAAATAAATCAAAGTTGTTTAAAGGAGATGGTTTTCACTTTATTATAAAATAGACATTAAGAGATGAATCATGAGCGGTTTAACTCCCTAACACGCTCTCAGCTCTTTATTATACTCTTTATTTATCAATTTAATACAATTATGTATTATATTATTTATCAATATAATACAATCATTTATTTCCTCGTCATTTGAACTGTGTGTTTTTATGTTAATAACCGCTTTAGGCGTCGATAACAAAGTAAAAGGAGACGAATTTGTGCCGGTTTCCACCGACTTCGGCTCGGCCTCGTGGTCAATCTCAATTCTTAGAAAGAAGATCAGAAGATCCTCTCAGCTCATCACTTCCAGCTCCCGACAGATGGCGAGGAAACGCTGTGGATGTGGTACTCGGGTTACAAAACGCATCTCAGCTCCTCCCGTCCTCACTTAGCGAAACCGAAGAAGACGCTGAAGTCCGGTCAGCTCTGGTGAGGTAAGAGAAGTGTCATCGTATCACGTTCAGGGCTAAATCCGTCGCGTCCCTTTGGTCGTCAGCTGGGGAGTAATTATAGACCGTGTATCAGAAGTGGGCGTAGTCACGGTGACGTCGTTTTTTGGGCCGTCACCATCTTGGATTACAGCCGTCGCCATATTTTTTTTGCCAGTGACCCTATCTGGACTGTGGAGGAGCGACGTAGAGACGCTGTATACGTCTGTGGTGTCGACCTGTCAATCACCTTGAAGCCCCTCCCCTAAAGCATCCCCTAATTATGGTCTGTTTGACTCTAAATGACCATAATTTACTAAATGAACATCATGCTGTATTGAAGAAGACTTGAAACTAGAGATTGAGACATAAACTCATGTTTACAATGTTTACTGAGGGAATACATCAAGAGAAGTAGAGTCATTTATATAGACTTCTATACAACCAGAGGAGTCACCCCCTGGTGGTCAGGAGAGAGAATGCAGCTTTAACACATGAAGCATAGACTTCTATACAACCAGAGGAGTCGCCCCCTGGTGGTCAGGAGAGAGAATGCAGCTTTAACACATGAAGCATATACTTCTATACAACCAGAGGAGTCACCCCCTGGTGGTCAGGAGAGAGAATGCAGCTTTAACACATGAAGCATAGACTTCTATACAACCAGAGGAGTCACCCCCTGGTGGTCAGGAGAGAGAATGCAGCTTTAACACATGAAGCATAGACTTCTATACAACCAGAGGAGTCACCCCCTGGTGGTCAGGAGAGAGAATGCAGCTTTAACACATGAAGCATAGACTTCTATACAACCAGAGGAGTCGCCCCCTGGTGGTCAGTAGAGAGAATGCAGCTTTAACACATGAAGCATAGACTTCTATACAACCAAAGGAGTCGCCCCCTGGTGGTCAGGAGAGAGAATGCAGCTTTAACACATGAAGCATAGACTTCTATACAACCAGAGGAGTCACTACAATTGGCAGAACCGGAGGTTGCCGCCTGAGAATAATTGGTGAAACTAGGACGGACCTCTAAGGCGCTGCACATCTGCACAGCATCCTGAGTCCCAAACCACAGTCCACGCTGAACTTCCTGTCCAACACCCAGAGCAGCCTCATAAACGTTCCCGGGACACTCGCGTTACGACGCGTCGGTGTGACACCCAGAAGACAGGATGTGTGCGCTCACATCTCCTCCAGAAACACTTACTCAGGGAATTGAACTCGACACCAAAATGGCAATAAGAGCGAGTCCACTGCAGCAGTCTAGAGTCAGCTGGGTTGAAAAGTGACGCCTCATCTCCTGGTGGACACAACACAACCCTGAGAGGACGCACAACAAGTACACAACGCTTCTTATTGCACCTACACATGTGCTCACTGCTGTGTGACTGTGTGTGTGTGCAACTGTGTGTGTGTGACTGACTGTGTGTGTGTGTGTGTGTGTGTGTGTGTGTGTACAGGGTCTCCTGGTCACAACTAACGTGGTCAACAAGTTCTTTCTTCTTCTTCGTCACCAGCTGATCAAACTGAGTTCATTCCAACACATTAGAACCTGCAGCCGTGTAAACACGATGACATCATCAGCGATGGGTGATGATGTCATCGTGTGATGAAGGAGGGGTGACACTGGGCGATGACTCGTCTATTTTCCAAACAACTGAAACAATAGAAAAGACGTTGGCCGGTTTGTCCCAGAGCTCTGCAGTGTCACCTCCCTGTGAGGACGGCAGGGAGTCACATGACCAGCAGAGAATGCTCTTCATCGCCACGCTGCTAAAAATACAACAGAGCAGCAGTCCTGTGGCACACGGTACACAAGGATCACTCACACACACACACGATCACACACACACACACACACACACACACATATATATATATGTGTGTGTATATATATATATATATACATATATATATATATAAACACACATATATATATACATACATACATACATACATATATACACACACATATATATATATATATATATATATATACACTCACCTAAAGGATTATTAGGAACACCTGTTCAATTTCTCATTAATGCAATTATCTCATCAACCAATCACATGGCAGTTGCTTCAATGCATTTAGGGGTGTGGTCCTGGTCAAGACAATCTCCTGAACTCCAAACTGAATGTCAGAATGGGAAAGAAAGGTGATTTAAGCAATTTTGAGCGTGGCATGGTTGTTGGTGCCAGACGGGCCGGTCTGAGTATTTCACAATCTGCTCAGTTACTGGGATTTTCACGCACAACCATTTCTAGGGTTTACAAAGAATGGTGTGAAAAGGGAAAAACATCCAGTATGCGGCAGTCCTGTGAGCGAAAATGCCTTGTTGATGCTAGAGGTCAGAGGAGAACGGGCCGACTGATTCAAGCTGATAGAAGAGCAACTTTGACTGAAATAACCACTCGTTAAAACCGAGGTATGCAGCAAAGCATTTGTGAAGCCACAACACGCACAACCTTGAGGCGGATGGGCTACAACAGCAGAAGACCCCACCGGGTACCACTCATCTCCACTACAAATAGGAAAAAGAGGCTACAATTTGCAAGAGCTCACCAAAATTGGACAGTTGAAGACTGGAAAAATGTTGCCTGGTCTGATGAGTCTGGATTTCTGTTGAGACATTCAGATGGTAGAATCAGAATTTGGCGTAAACAGAATGAGAACATGGATCCATCATGCCTTGTTACCACTGTGCAGGCTGGTGGTGGTGGTGTAATGGTGTGGGGGATGTTTTCTTGGCACACTTTAGGCCCCTTAGTGCCAATTGGGCATCGTTTAAATGCCACGGCCTACCTGAGCATTGTTTCTGACCATGTCCATCCCTTTATGGCCACCATGTACCCATCCTCTGATGGCTACTTCCAGCAGGATAATGCACCATGTCACAAAGCTCCAATCATTTCAAATTGGTTTCTTGAACATGACAATGAGTTCACTGTACTAAAATGGCCCCACAGTCACCAGATCTCAACCCAATAGAGTATCTTTGGGATGTGGTGGAACGGGAGCTTCGTGCCCTGGATGTGCATCCCACAAATCTCCATCAACTGCAAGATGCTATCCTATCAATATGGGCCAACATTTCTAAAGAATGCTTTCAGCACCTTGTTGAATCAATGCCACGTAGAATTAAGGCAGTTCTGAAGGCGAAAGGGGGTCAAACACAGTATTAGTATGGTGTTCCTAATAATCCTTTAGGTGAGTGTATATATACACACACACACACACACACACACACAAACACATACATATATATATATACATACACATACACAAAAATATATAGAAAATAATTAAAAAATATTTCTTTTTTTATATATAAATCCAAAATATATACATAGAAAATAAAACATATATATTAAATAAATAAAAAATATATACATATATTTTTTCAAAGATAATTATAAATATACATACAAATATATCCTTTTTATGAAATTATAAATATATGTAATCATGTATATTTTATAAATCTATTTATAATCTTTTTTTATTATAAAAAAATATATATATATATTATTTGTATTATAAATAAATAAATAAAAAAAATATATATGTATATATATATATGTATGCAGCATATGTGGGACAATGTTGAAATCAAACCTCCTCCTCTGCCCGTCCTAACGCAGGTGAACGTCTGAGAAATGTATTTCACATTTCATACTTCACGCTTCTTTTCAAAAGGCGACTGCAAAGATAGACGGTGTCGCACATCAAAGACTGATTCACTGAGAGACGATACACAAAGTGTTCAGTCTGCAGAGGAGCAGTCGTCTTATATAAATATATACAAATGTGAAAAGACAGCCGGTCTTTTGCTGAGAACACAGATCGTACTCACACAGATCATCGCTGGGTTCCCTCCCAGGACCTGCGTCCAAAAAGATGTGACTCACGCCTGACGCATCATAAATAAACCTGCATCGCAGCTTAAGTGCTTTAATCCCACAAAGCTGAAATATCTGTCTGCCCCACTGAGCCAGAGAGGCTTGAAGAGAGGCCGTGCTCTGAAGGCCTCTGGAGAACACGGAGTAGCCTGTGATTCTGAAGCATTACGCCTGAAGACGCCTGAAGACGCCTGAAGACACCTGAAGACGCCTGAAGACGCCTGAAGACACCTGAAGACGCCTGAAGACGCCTGAAGACGTCTGAAGACGCCTGAAGATGTCTGAAGACGTCTGAAGACGCCTGAAGACACCTGAAGACGCCTGAAAACGCCTGAAGATGTCTGAAGATGTCTGAAGACGTCTGAAGACACCTGAAGACGCCTGAAGACGCCTGAAGACGCCTGAAGATGTCTGAAGACGTCTGAAGACACCTGAAGACGCCTGAAGACACCTGAAGATGCCTGAAGATGTCTGAAGACGTCTGAAGACACCTGAAGACGTCTGAAGACACCTGAAGACACCTGAAGACGTCTGAAGACACCTGAAGACGCCTGAAGACGCCTGAAGACGCCTGAAGATGTCTGAAGACGCCTGAAGACGTCTGAAGACGTCTGAAGACACCTGAAGACACCTGAAGACGCCTGAAGACGCCTGAAGATGTCTGAAGACGTCTGAAGACACCTGAAGACGTCTGAAGACGCCTGAAGACGCCTGAAGACGTCTGAAGACGTCTGAAGACGTCTGAAGACACCTGAAGACACCTGAAGACGCCTGAAGACGTCTGAAGATGTCTGAAGACACCTGAAGATGTCTGAAGACACCTGAAGACGTCTGAAGACGCCTGAAGACACCTGAAGACGCCTGAAGACACCTGAAGACGTCTGAAGACGCCTGAAGACGCCTGAAGACGTCTGAAGACGCCTGAAGATGTCTGAAGACACCTGAAGACGCCTGAAGATGTCTGAAGACACCTGAAGACGCCTGAAGACGCCTGAAGACACCTGAAGACGTCTGAAGACGCCTGAAGATGTCTGAAGACACCTGAAGACACCTGAAGACGCCTGAAGACGCCTGAAGACGCCTGAAGACGACTGAAGACGCCTGAAGACGCCTGAAGACGACTGAAGACGCCTGAAGACGCCTGAAGACACCTGAAGACGTCTGAAGACACCTGAAGACGCCTGAAGACGCCTGAAGACATGTGTGACTGTGTGTGTGTGTACAGGGTCTCCTGGTCAAAACTAACGTGGTCAACAAGTTCTTTCTTCTTCTTCGTCACCAGCAAGTTCCAGAGGACCGGGTCCAGATGAAGCGCTGGTTCAGAGGACCGGGTCCAGATGAAGTGCTGGTTCAGAGGACCGGGTCCAGATGAAGTGCTGGTTCAGAGGACCGGGTCCAGATGAAGTGCTGGTTTCAGAGGACCGGGTCCAGATGAAGCGCTGGTTTCAGAGGACCGGGTCCAGATGAAGCGCTGGTTTCAGAGGACCGGGTCCAGATGAAGCGCTGGTTCAGAGGACCGGGTCCAGATGAAGCGCTGGTTCAGAGGACCGGGTCCAGATGAAGTGCTGGTTCAGAGGACCGGGTCCAGATGAAGCGCTGGTTTCAGAGGACCGGGTCCAGATGAAGTGCTGGTTTCAGAGGACCGGGTCCAGATGAAGTGCTGGTTCAGAGGACCGGGTCCAGATGAAGTGCTGGTTCCAGAGGACCGGGTCCAGATGAAGCGCTGGTTCAGAGGACCGGGTCCAGATGAAGTGCTGGTTCAGAGGACCGGGTCCAGATGAAGTGCTGGTTCCAGAGGACCGGGTCCAGATGAAGTGCTGGTTCAGAGGACCGGGTCCAGATGAAGTGCTGGTCCAGAGGACCGGGTCCAGATGAAGTGCTGGTTCAGAGGCTCCAGCTGCTCAGTGGGCGACACGTGGAGGAGCTGCAGAGGAATGTGAACACACAGCAGCAGGAAGCCTCCCCAGCATCTGCTCCCAGTTAGCCCAGTCAGCCCAGTCAGAGGCGCTGGGGGCTCTCCGGCCTCATCGGGGTCACGCAGCGTCTCGGGGAACACGACCTCTATGAGAAACACGACCTCTGTGAGAAACGCGGTCGGCTTCTTCCACGTGGCGCTGGAAGAAGACCGGTTCAATAAACACAGAGTCTCCGCTGCTCGTGAAGCCCAAACAGTCAAAGAGTTCAATAACAGTAAAGTGTTATGCAGAGGAACCCAGAAGAACCCAGAGGAACCCAGAGGAACCCAGAAGAACCCAGAGGAACCCAGAGGAACCCATAGGAACCCAGAAGAACCCAGAAGAACCCAGAGGAACCCAGAGGAACCCAGAAGAACCCAGAGGTTCTCAGCTTGTGGCACGAAAAGAGAGTTTATATGTTTACTTTTGTTACTGCGGGATGTGTCCGTGTATATGTGTGTGTGTGTGTGTGTGTGTGTGTATGTGTGTGTGTGTGTGTGTGTGTGTGTGTGTGTGTGTGTGTATGTGTGTATGTGTGTGTGTGTGTATGTGTGTGTGTGTGTGTGTGTGTGTGTGTGTGTGTGTGTGTGTGTGTATACATCAGAGCATCTCGGTGTCACCAGGAGACTCCAGAATGAGAATAACATTTATGTAAATCCAGTTGACATAAATCTGGGTCAAAGGTCGCGGTGACCAGACTGCTGAACATTTATCTCCATCGTCGATTAATAAACCAGTTATTCAGGAGATAAAAGCCCAAAATGTCTTCAAATATGTTCACAGAGGAGGAGAGAAAACCAGTTTCTTCTAAAACGACTCAAACCGACTAATCGCTCATCAACACAGGAGCTCGTTAACTAATATTTGAGGTAAATGGATAATTCTCTCTGGACACACACACACACACACACACACACACACACACACACACACACACACACACACACACACACACACACACACACACACACACACACAGACCGGGTCAGTGTGACTTTAGTTAATGAACAGTTAGAGAGTGAGGCTGCTGTCATTCATCATTGAAGACCAGAGCCATGAGTGATAAATGATCAGATATATATATTAAATTATATATATTACATCATTACAATGACATATATATTACATTATATGTATTACATCATTACAATGCAGGTGAAGAGGCCGTCGTTCTCCTGGAGAGGTAAACAGGCGACAGCCAATCAGATCAAGGGAGAGGCGGGCTCTACGACTCCACCACGTCCTTCCTGTTTATTTATTATTTACGATTCTCTCCTTCCCTCCCTCTCTCACTTCCTCTCTTCCTCTCTCCCGCTTCCTCTATCTTCCTTTCGCTCCCTCCCTCCCTCTCTCCCTCCTTCCCCTTCCCTCTCTCTCTCCCTCTCTCCCCTATCTCTCTTCCTCTCTCCTCTTTCTCCCTTCCTCTCTCCCCCGCTCTCTTCTTCTCTTCCTCCCTCCTTCACTCTCTTCCTCTCTCCTCTTTTTCTCTTCCTCTTTCTTCCTTCCTCTCTCCCTCTCCCCCTCTCTCTTCCTCTCTCCCATTTTCATATATCCAAAACTAATGTGTTCATTTGCTTATTTAGCCTCTTCATTTTGTTCTCAAAGTTCAGCGGATCGATGCATTCGTTAATTTAAATGTGATTTTAAAAGTGCTTTTGAAATGATGTCAACAAATAAGGCTGATAAATAAGTCTGACCTCAGTATTGATCAGAGTACCTGTGATCTTAACGTCCATATAGGAATCGACGCCTTGGACTGAAAGTCGGTGACATTTACGCTTACAAAAAAAAACACAAAAAAAAGTTGGAAACAACAGAAGAAAAAAAAAAGCATTTTTCAGATTCATATTCCAGGAAGCAGACCTGAAGGTAAACACTGCTTTAAACCCCACAGCAGAGGCGAGCTCTGGCTCTGTGTGCAGTATTAGCACCGGGAAGCGCTAACGCATCGAGCCCTGTGGGAACTAATACCCCGTCTCAGGAAACCCGATCTCCCCGACATGCCTCCTCTCCCGGCCTGATCTTTTAATTCCCTGGCTGGCAGAAAGGAAGAAAGAAAACGCTCCGAGTCTGACGAAGTGATTCACACGTTGGTTAACTGGCAGCTTTGATTTAGGGACGAGCCCAAAGTCTCTCCTGATAAATGTTGACCGATGCATTTCCATGACTTTAAACCAAACGTCCATGAGCAAACATTTAGTGAAATCTGGGTGTAAACAGTAAAAAGTGAGTAAATGTAGTATTTAAACTAACAATGAGAACACAAAGCATACAGTAAACCTTAAATGACTCAAATGAATGAGACAATAGTTTGATTAAAAGAATAAACATTTATATAGATGCCTGTATGTATGCCTGCTTATATTTTGAGTCTTTCTTTTAAAAGCATATTCATTATTTCAAACTCAGCGTAAATGAACGTCATGAACACATGAATGTAACACATTTACATGACTTTTACTAAACTTTTTTTTTTACTAAAAAGGACTTTTCCAGGCCTGGAAATAACCATTTTAAAAATTCCATGACTTTTCCAGGTTTTCCATGACCGTATGAACCCTGTGATAAGCGCACATTTCTGTCTGAATGACGGGAAGAAAGGGAATAATCCTTCCCCGCCGCGTGAAGCCAGGCCGCACAACAGCAGAACAACGCGAGCGTCAGACGATGGCCTTCAGCGGCGGAGCCTCGACCGCCGTTACGGCGAAGAAAGTTCCGGTTAAACGTAGACTAAAAGAGCAAAGTCAGACTTTAACGCCACTTAGCCTCGAAATAAATGTGAAGCAGGTTTACAGGATGGACCTGCTACACATTTTTTGATTTGACTTGGCTGGGTTTAAGTGGAGTCCAGAGGGACACCCATGTTTTTTTTTAATAATCAGAGACTAGCGATGAGATGCATGTTTGTTTTCTTTTCATTGTTGATGTAGGTTTTCATCAACCGATGCTCATTTCATTTCACCAGTGCAGCATGAACGCACGGTGGAATTAGCAAGGAATCCGACGGCTCGGTCATACGGAGGTTAGCCCGTTCCAAAAGGTCGCCATTGCAATGGTACCCATTAAAAAATGGCCGCCGGTCTGTTCGTACTGCTCCGTTGCCTCGAATGGGTATTTCCACTCTGCTCCGATTCTATACTGCTCTTTGTGCCAACTTCCTTGCTCAGACACCGACTTATTTCATGTGAAAGTCAAACGGTGCGGCTAGCGGAGCACCTGTCTGGCCCTCCGAAGGGTCAATCCCTTAAAATACAACACTATTCCACGAAGCCTGGCACACACAAACACACACTGCAAACAGCTGCATCAGCGAAGAGGACGACCGAACGGAGCGAGATGCCTTTTTGTATCCCGACAGACGACTTTGCTCGGATGAGATCGGCGCCCGATGCCGTGAATTCCTCTCGCCGAAACACCAGATGCCCCCCCGCCGACCGAGGACGCGTCCTGCCCGTCTCCCTGCAGACGATACTCTGGGCTTACGGCTCATTAGCGTTCCCTGGGAACAGGTAATCCTGGGAACAGTTGTTCGGCATGCAGGTCTTTTCTTCTCCAGCTCAGTGTCTTTTTGGCTGCGTTGCATTTAAAAACGCTGAAACAAATCAACTCTGCTTCCAACAAGTCCTGTTCCTCAAATACTAGGATTGTGGCTTAATCTCTACCAATCTATCAATACTTTATCTTTCAATACTTTATCCATCTATACCGCCTCGATACTGCACAATAATATCTAAACGTGGCACCAAATTCGAGATCAAACTCTTGATTTTGTGTCTTTTTTTCCCAGGTTTTACCTCCCGTCATAATTTGGGTAATTCATGTATTGTTTCATCAGACACCAGTTAGGATTCAGATAACATCCAACGTGAACATTGGAGACGTTTGGCTCATTTTGTTGAGCCAAACAGAAAAAAAGTACTTAAGTACAGTTAAGGGTATTGTTTTAGTTTCGTCACAGAGACAAAGATATTCAGGTATTATACTCCGTAACTTAAACCTTTAGTCCAGTCTACTCTTTAACTTAAACCTTTAGTCCAGTCTACTCTTTAACTTAAACCTGTAGTCCAGTCTACTCTTTAACTTAAACCTTTAGTCCAGTCTACTGTGTAACTTAAACCTTTAGTCCAGTCTACTCCGTAACTTAAACCTTTAGTCCAGTCTACTCTTTAACTTAAACCTGTAGTCCAGTCTACTCCGTAACTTAAACCTGTAGTCCAGTCTACTCTTTAATTTAAACCTGTAGTCCAGTCTACTCTTTAACTTAAACCTGTAGTCCAGTCTACTCTTTAACTTAAACCTTTAGTCCAGTCTACTGTGTAACTTAAACCTTTAGTCCAGTCTACTCCGTAACTTAAACCTTTAGTCCAGTCTACTCTGTAACTTAAACCTGTAGTCCAGTCTACTCTTTAACTTAAACCTGTAGTCCAGTCTACTCCGTAACTTAAACCTGTAGTCCAGTCTACTCTTTAACTTAAACCTGTAGTCCAGTCTACTCTTTAACTTAAACCTTTAGTCCAGTCTACTGTGTAACTTAAACCTTTAGTCCAGTCTACTCCGTAACTTAAACCTTTAGTCCAGTCTACTGTGTAACTTAAACCTTTAGTCCAGTCTACTCTTTAACTTAAACCTTTAGTCCAGTCTACTCTGTAACTTAAACCTTTAGTCCAGTCTACTCTTTAACTTAAACCTTTAGTCCAGTCTACTCCGTAACTTAAACCTGTAGTCCAGTCTACTCTTTAACTTAAACCTTTAGTCCAGTCTACTCTGTAACTTAAACCTGTAGTCCAGTCTACTCTTTAACTTAAACCTTTAGTCCAGTCTACTCTTTAACTTAAACCTTTAGTCCAGTCTACTCCGTAACTTAAACCTTTAGTCCAGTCTACTCTGTAACTTAAACCTGTAGTCCAGTCTACTCTTTAACTTAAACCTTTAGTCCAGTCTACTCTTTAACTTAAACCTTTAGTCCAGTCTACTCCGTAACTTAAACCTTTAGTCCAGTCTACTCTGTAACTTAAACCTGTAGTCCAGTCTACTCTTTAACTTAAACCTTTAGTCCAGTCTACTCTGTAACTTAAACCTGTAGTCCAGTCTACTCTTTAACTTAAACCTTTAGTCCAGTCTACTCTGTAACTTAAACCTGTAGTCCAGTCTACTCTGTAACTTAAACCTGTAGTCCAGTCTACTCCGTAACTTAAACCTTTAGTCCAGTCTACTCTTTAACTTAAACCTTTAGTCCAGTCTACTCTTTAACTTAAACCTGTAGTCCAGTCTACTCTTTAACTTAAACCTTTAGTCCAGTCTACTCTTTAACTTAAACCTTTAGTCCAGTCTACTGTGTAACTTAAACCTTTAGTCCAGTCTACTGTGTAACTTAAACCTTTAGTCCAGTCTACTCTTTAACTTAAACCTTTAGTCCAGTCTACTCTTTAACTTAAACCTTTAGTCCAGTCTACTGTGTAACTTAAACCTTTAGTCCAGTCTACTCCGTAACTTAAACCTGTAGTCCAGTCTACTCTTTAATTTAAACCTGTAGTCCAGTCTACTCTTTAACTTAAACCTTTAGTCCAGTCTACTCTTTAACTTAAACCTGTAGTCCAGTCTACTCTTTAACTTAAACCTTTAGTCCAGTCTACTGTGTAACTTAAACCTGTAGTCCAGTCTACTCCGTAACTTAAACCTGTAGTCCAGTCTACTCTGTAACTTAAACCTTTAGTCCAGTCTACTCCATAACTAAACCTTTAGTCCAGTCTACTCTTTAACTTAAACCTGTAGTCCAGTCTACTCTTTAACTTAAACCTTTAGTCCAGTCTACTGTGTAACTTAAACCTGTAGTCCAGTCTACTCCGTAACTTAAACCTGTAGTCCAGTCTACTCTGTAACTTAAACCTTTAGTCCAGTCTACTCCGTAACTAAACCTTTAGTCCAGTCTGCTCTTTAACTTAAACCTTTAGTCCAGTCTACTCCGTAACTTAAACCTGTAGTCCAGTCTACTCTTTAACTTAAACCTGTAGTCCAGTCTACTCTGTAACTTAAACCTGTAGTCCAGTCTACTCCGTAACTTAAACCCGCTTCACAAAGACAGGATGTTGAAATGGAGGCAGGTTTTCAGAGCTTTTCGTCGATCTCAGGATATTCTTCCTTGGTTTTAATCCAGAACACCGGCAGAGTTGAAACAGACTTTGAAGTTTCATTTTTGGGGAAACGTATGACGGAACCTCTTGACATGACAAGAGGTTCCGTCTGAGGTTAAGCACAGACGGATGTTTCAGAATCAGAATCAGAAACCGTTTATTACCGTTTATTTCCGGTAATTCTTCAAAATAAAACATCTTTCCGACCTTGTCCGTGGGTACCAAGGGTACCGGTACCGTGGCCCGGTGGTTGGAGACCGCTGCTGTAACGGACAGCTCTCTGAAGTGGGACTCATATCTGCCCACTTTGTTTGTGTTCACTGAATTACGCAAGATGGGGAGAAAAAAAACCTGCACTCTGAGCCTCCGGGTCTCAACACCGCCGCGGCCACAGCAGGGGACATTTGGACATTTGGTGTCAGTTACATGAGGACAGCCGGCATTAACCCCCGAGGCTGGCGTCAGGATTAGAGGAGCCAGGGTGGCAGAGAGTAACCTGAAGTCTTCAATCAGCTCAGCAGACACCGGTCTCGCTGTCCGCTCTTTTGATCTTTTACTCGCTCCCGTAAAATACTCTTCTTGGACGGACGGCACACAGTCCAGTCGTGCAAAGCCATGCGACTCCGTCCATCGTTGTGCACCTCGCCCACGAGAAACCCAGAGGAAACTACAGGATTAAAGTGTAGGTTACTTTTCTGGCATGTGGAGCGGCTGGAGAGTATTTCTGTCACATGTATGATTTGTCCAGTGTGTGTGCGACACCGCTAAACAATGTGAAGGGGGATTTCTCTTTTTCTGCAGTTTGGTTTGCTAACATTTCTGCGACATCCCCCCCCCCCCCCAGACCTCCACATTAGCCATACCTGCAAGGCTGCACTGACCGACCCCTTCCCCTCGGCGACGAGCCGCCAGCGGCTTCTCACCGTCCTGGTCCTGTTGGTACAGGCCTGGTGTTTTCAAACTCTTCCTCCGTGCGCGTTAAGATGGTATGAAGGTATAATGTCAGTCGGTTTTCTTCAGAGACGCAAATTCTTTGAACTGTAACGTAATTCCCCCATTTTGCATGTGGTGAAAAGAGGTAAATAGTGTAAATAGTTTCCATGAGGCCCTGGTATTAATATCACTTCTGATACACTTTCTATTTTGACTGTACACTTTGTTGTTGTGTTTTACTTTTTTCTATTTTAGTTCCCCTTATTCTTATTGTGTTTTTGCACTGGCGTCAATATTATTTATTTTACATTTAACAATTGCTATTCTATTGTTCATATGTATATATTTGGATTATATATTATTTTATTGCTATTCTTCTGCTCTAATCTTTAATGAATTTTTCCCCCCGAAATGTTCCTTCATGCTGAGATCCAGGTTGCTCAGCAACACATTATGGGGATGCGTTCACTGACATTGAGATTATAATATATTCACCATCAGAGGGGAAATCCAGTCTTGTTTTCACAAAAGCGTGATGTGATATTACTACACGGTGATTGTGTCATGTGTGTCTGCACGCACGACATCCATCTCACGTCTGTCTGTACATCTACACCATTAAAAGATGATTATTTATTGGGGTTGGAGGCAGATTGTACATGTTTACATATTGAGCTTAGAAATGTATTTGATTTAACATCACAAAGACTCTGCCTATAAAGAGCAACGTAAAGCGAGAGAGGCTATTTTTTTAGATTTAAAAAAAACGTGGACTAGAATCTCACCGTTATATCACACTTATATCACTAGTATCTCACTACTATCTCACTGTTATATCACTAGTATCTCACTACTATCTCACAGTATTTCACTGTAATATCACTATCATCTCACTGTTATATCACTGTTATATCACTAGTATTTCACTGTTATATCACTAGTATCTCACTGTAATATCACTATTATCTCACTGTTATATCACTAGTATCTCACTGTTATATCACTATTATCTCACTGTTATATCACTATTATCTCACTACTAATTCACTAGTATATCCCTGTAATATCACAAGGATCTCACTGTTATATCACTATTATCTCACTGTTATATCACTATTATCTCACTGTTATCTCACTAGTATCTCACTGTTATATCACTATTATCTCACTACTAATTCACTAGCATATCCCTGTAATATCACTAGTATCTAACTGTTATATCACATGTACATATAAACTTAGACATGTATTGTAATGCACATCACAAAGACTCTGCCTATAAATAGCAACGTAAAGCGAGAGAGGCTGTTTTCTGAGATTTAAACAGAGTATGTTGGAGGGCGGTATTTATAGTTGTGAGTGGTGACTAACATAAGCACACGTTGTGCTTTAATGGGGAGCAACCTGTAGCACGTAGGGGTTGAAAACACGAGATAACGCAGCGGGCTGCAGCGGCAGTCTGGTGGACCCGTCCCCGGCCAGAAGGTGCCTCTAGCGGGTCAGCAGCTCGGACTCACCCGGCTTGTGGACGTCACGCACAACTCGCCCTCCGGTGTCGTCTACCGGCGCTGTTCCATCACACACACCGGGGTCGGTAACGGGATGGAGGAGGGTTGAGGCGGGCCGGTTCCGGCTGCTGGTCTTTAGTCCTTGTGGGTTGTTCTGGTCTCAGGGGTCTCGAACCGTTAGCTGTCCGACCGCGAGAAGCTTCGTCTAGTCGGTCCGTCTCTGAGCCGAGCCGGCTGTCCGCTGCGCCGCCATCTTGGTTTGCGATGGGGGCAGTGCCGCGCGCGCACATCTCTCTCTCTCTCTCTCTCTCTCTCTCTCTCTCTCTCTCCCTCTCTCTACACACACACACACGCTCGCGCGTGCGCGCTCTGGGTGGCAGTTTGACATCACAGCCAGCTTCTCTCAGCAGGAAAGGATCTGTATAATCTACCTGATGCTGACAACACGCACTATATACTATTATCTCTGTTATCTCTCTGTTATCTCTCTGTTATATCACTACTATCTCACTGTTATATCTCTATTATCTCACTATTATCTCACTACTATCTCTCTGTTATATCACTGTTATATCACTGTTATATCTCTATTATCTCTCTGTTATCTCTCTGTTATCTCTCTGTTATATCACTACTATCTCACTGTTATATCTCTATTATCTCACTATTATCTCACTACTATCTCTCTGTTATATCACTGTTATATCACTGTTATATCTCTATTATCTCTCTGTTATCTCTCTGTTATCTCTCTGTTATATCACTACTATCTCACTGTTATATCTCTATTATCTCACTATTATCTCACTACTATCTCTCTGTTATATCACTGTTATATCACTGTTATATCTCTATTATCTCTCTGTTATCTCTCTGTTATATCTCTGTTATATCACTACTATCTCACTGTTACATCACTATTATCTCACTATTATCTCACTACTATCTCTCTGTTATATCACTGTTATATCTCTATTATCTCACTACTATCTCTCTGTTATATCACTGTTATATCACTGTTATATCTCTATTATCTCTCTGTTATCTCTCTGTTATATCTCTGTTATATCTCTGGTATAGCACTGTTATCTCACTACTATCTCTCTGTTATCTCTCTGTTATCTCTCTGTTATATCACTGTTATATCAATACTATCTCTCTGTTATATCACTGTTATATCTCTGTTATATCTCTGTTATATCACTGTTATCTCACTACTATCTCTCTGTTATCTCTCTGTTATCTCTCTGTTATATCACTGTTATATCAATACTATCTCACTGTTATATCACTGTTATATCTCTATTATCTCACTGTTATATCACTGTTATATCAATACTATCTCACTGTTATATCACTGTTATATCTCTATTATCTCTCTGTTATATCACTGTTATATCACTACTATATCACTGTTATATCACTGTTATATCAATACTATCTCACTGTTATATCACTGTTATATCTCTATTATCTCACTGTTATATCACTGTTATATCACTACTATCTCACTGTTATATCACTGTTATATCTCTATTATCTCACTGTTATATCACTGTTATATCACTACTATCTCACTGTTATATCACTGTTATATCTCTATTATCTCTCTGTTATATCACTGTTATATCACTACTATCTCACTGTTATATCACTGTTATATCACTGTTATATCACTACTATCTCACTGTTATATCACTGTTATGTCTCTATTATCTCTCTGTTATCTCTCTGTTATATCACTGTTATATCACTACTATCTCACTATTATCTCTCTATTATCTCTCTGTTATATCACTGTTATCTCACTACTATCTCACTGTTATATCACTGTTATATCACTGTTATATCACTACTATCTCACTGTTATATCACTGTTATATCTCTATTATCTCTCTGTTATCTCTCTGTTGTATCACTGTTATATCACTAGTATATCTCTATTATCTCACCGTTATCGCTCTGTTATATCTCTGTTATATCACTATTACCTCACTGTTATCTCACTGTTATATCACTATTATCTCACTGTTATATCTCTATTATCTCACTGTTATATCACTATTATCTCACTGTTATCTCACTATTATCTCACTGTTATATCACTATTATCTCACTGTTATATCACTAGTATATAACTGTTATATCTCTATTATATCACTATTACCTCACTGTTATCTCACTGTTATATCTCTATTATCTCACTGTTATATCATTATTATCTCACTGTTATATCTCTATTATCTCACTGTTATATCACTATTATCTCACTGTTATATCTCTATTATCTCACTGTTATATCATTATTATCTCACTGTTATATCACTAGTATATAACTGTTATATCTCTATTATATCACTGTTATCTCACTGTTATCTCACTGTTATATCACTATTATCTCACTGTTATATCTCTATTATCTCACTGTTATATCACTATTATCTCACTGTTATATCACTAGTATATAACTGTTATATCTCTATTATATCACTATTACCTCACTGTTATCTCACTGTTATATCTCTATTATCTCACTGTTATATCATTATTATCTCACTGTTATATCTCTATTATCTCACTGTTATATCACTATTATCTCACTGTTATATCTCTATTATCTCACTGTTATATCACTATTATCTCACTGTTATATCACTAGTATATAACTGTTATATCTCTATTATATCACTGTTATCTCACTGTTATCTCACTGTTATATCACTATTATCTCACTGTTATATCTCTATTATCTCACTGTTATATCTCTATTATCTCACTGTTATATCACTATTATCTCACTGTTATATCACTAGTATATAACTGTTATATCTCTATTATATCACTGTTATCTCACTGTTATATCACTAGTATTCCACTGTTATAGCACTATTATATCTCTGTTATATCACTGTTATATCTCTGCATACTTAAACACTCGTCACTTTAACATACACTTTAACTTAAATACACATGTCACTTTAACGTACATTCACATTAACGTATCTGTTGACTGAACACTTGCTTATCTTACACATATTTTAATACCAATTGCACTGTTGTTTTCGTTGATTGTTGATTGTTGTTTGTCTCGTCTTACGTCCCATGTCCATGTCCAATGTATGCACCTTCCGCCTCAAAAAATTCCTCGTTTGTGTGAAAACATTCCTGGCAAATAAACGGTTTCTGATTCTGATTCTGATTCTATTATATCTCTATTATCTCACTGTTATATCACTAGTATTCCACTGTTATATCACTATTATCTCACTGTTATATCACTATTATCTCACTGGTATCTCACTATTATCTCACTGTTATATCTCTATTATCTCACTGGTATCTCACTATTATCTCACTGTTATATCACTATTATCTCACTGGTATCTCACTATTATCTCACTGTTATATCACTATTATCTCACTGGTATCTCACTATTATCTCACTGTTATATCACTATTATCTCACTGGTATCTCACTGTTATATCACTATTATCTCACTAGTATCTCACTATTAGCTCACTGTTATCTCACTAGTATCTCACTATTATCTCACTGTTATATCACTATTATCTCACTAGTATATCACTATTATCTCAATGGAGTTTAGTTTGAATGTATCTCCATGTTACTTGGAGATAAAGTGTTTTTTGGAGATTGTTCCTTTAAGTGTGTGGTTGCTGTAATCAATTAGCAATCATTATAATCACAATATGTATATATCTCATTTTGTCAGCAATTAATTACAGATTTCCCTAATTAATTCATTTTAATGTCATATATATATATATATATATATATATATATATATATACATGATGATTACAGAATGTTTGTTCAACGTATGTTCATTGAATATTTGTCTAGTTCCTCACTTTGTGTGTTTTGTGGGGTGATATACCTGCATAGTATTTTTTTATTTGCTTAATTTAGTGCTGGAATTAGTAATTATGTAATTTACTATTTGCAACCATGATGAACTGATCATTACAATCATTATATTAAGTAAAAGAAATGCCTATTTTGTGTTGATTAAAGCTTCTCGAAAGTGATCATTGACTTGTGTTTCTCTAATTCACGTCGCTGTAAATTTACTTTTGGCTGTTGGATAAAATTATCACTTGAAGAGACACTTCAGGTTCGGTAAGATGTAATTTTGACTTTAATAGAATAAGCAATCCATTAAAGTAGAGAACATATGATATAGATGATTAAAACAGCTTAGTTGGGACCTGTCTGTTATTAATGGATACCGATTATGAATTGGTTATTTGAGGAACCAGCAGAGGAACCAGCAGAGGACACAACCAAACAAGTCTAATGCTCATCAGTTTGTCTGTACTGTTATCGTGATGCTATCAAGGGTTTTAGTGTTTGCTCCACATGCTACCACAACCAGTATGTACCCTCAACTCTGGTATGAAGTACTTCTTTTAGCTGTTGACATGTTGAATGTTGAAGTAGACGTCACTGACCTCTAGTGGTGTGAGCCATGTATGACATGCACACCATTGTATTCCACAGCAGCTTCAGGTTGCTCTTTTCATAACACAATTCATGTAATATTACTGGAGAAAATGACACCGCTGGCTTTTATCAATACCAGGACTACTTAGTTTTATAGTCTGAGTCTGAATGATGCTCATTGAGCATCATTGATTGGCAATTATCTCATGACGAATAACATGGGACGGCTTTATTGTGGTATTTGAAACAAGTACACCATTATGACTTGTCTCCATGACATATTTCATAACCTGTGTAACCTGCTGTGTCTTTATTAGTATTTATACAGTGATAACTGTGTCTCTATTAGTATGACTACAGTGATGATAACTGTGTCTTTATTAGTATTAACACAGTGATGATAACTGCGTCTTTATTAGTATTAATAAAGTGATGATAACTGTGTATTCATTAGTATTAGTACAGTGATGATAACTGCGTCTTATTTTAATTTGAGTTATTGTCCTTGGTGACTTTAACAAAGGAAACCTCAGTCATGAACTTCCCTAATACAGACAGTTTATTAAATGCCCAACTAGAGAGAAGAGCATTCTGGGCCACTGCTACACCACAATCAGTGGGGTTTATCACGCCGTCCCTCGCGCTGCACCGGGTCTCTCTGAGCACACCATGGTTCATCTGATTCCCTCATACAGGCAGAAACTAAAGCTCTGCAAACCTGTGGTGAGGAAGTTCAAGAAGTGGACCAGTGAAGACAAATGGGACAGTCCTGACTCCCCCCTCAAAACCCTGACTGACCCACTCCTGGACCCTCTGCAGTTCGCCTACAGGGCCAACAGGTCTGTAGACGATGCTGTCAACATGGCCCTCCACTACATCCTCCAGCATCTGGACTCCCCAGGAACCTACGCCAGGATCCTGTTTGTGGACTTCAGCTCTGCCTTCAACACCATCATCCCATCTCTGCTGCAGGACAAGCTCTCCCAGCTGCATGTGCCCGACTCCACCTGCAGGTGGATCACAGACTTCCTGACTGACAGGAAGCAGCATGTGAGGCTGGAAACACGTCTCAGGCTCTCGGACCACCAGCACCGGTTCCCCCCAAGGCTGTGTTCTTTCCCCTCTGCTCTTCTCGCTGTACACCAACAGCTGCACCTCCAGTCACCAGTCTGTCAAGCTCCTGAAGTTCGCGGATGACACCACCCTCATTGGACTCATCTCTGGTGGGGACGAGTCCGCCTACAGGTGGGAGACTGCCAGGGCCGCCAGGGCCTGCTAAGCCTTCTCTGCTGGCCTAAACAGAATCACAAAGTTATAGCTATTTTATAATTTATTTATTTTTCTTTTTTCTTTTTTTTTTTCTCTTTTTTTTTAATAATTAAAAGTTATAGCTATTTTATAATTTAATTGTTTTTCACGAATACACTACATGTAATATAATTATTGCAAGGCTTACTTGGCAGCTGGTTAAGGATCGCTCTTATCCAATCAGATTTCACCTCTGTTTCTCTATGGTAGAATACCGGGTTAAACTACATGGGTGATTCGTCACAGGGCCCGTGTGACCATTAACGTGTGCTGTGATTAACGTGACTTCTGTCTACACAACCGAAAGCTACCTTGCTGCCAGGATTAAGAAGATGCTGAAACATAAGAGAAGTTATGACACGTTTAGTACTTGTTTTAACACTCAATGGCTGAAGGAAGAGGAGAAACGGACTTGGTGGCGGATTTACTTTATGCCTTTTCTTATGGAGGGGATCCTCACTGGCGTCCATGAAGCGCACTGATAAAGTGAACAACCACGTCCTTGAACTGTTTGTTAACAAAGAGAAGGATGGACTTTGTCTTTATTAAGTGAACAGCATTGGGTGAGTGAACTGTTTTTTCTGCTTTTTGTGTTGTTGTTTTTTCACCCTGCTTGGCTCTCCGCCGGCACCCACCGTTGATGCCACTACCTCCACGGCGCGAGCTAGGCTAGGCTAGCTCGCGCCGTGGAGGTAGTCGGAGAGCGCTCGCTGCTAGACCCCACCAAGCTGTGTGGCTGGGTTAGAGGACAGCAGGGAGTTTGTCTCGTGAAGGGGATTTAGGAATATTTCACGTGAATTTTGTACCGTATGTCTCTGCAACTGCTGCTAAATTTAGAATCGGAAAAATCCACATATCAGCTGCAAAGTCAAAGTTGAGAAATAAAAGAAGAAAAAAGTAGCCGAATTTTATGGTAGTTAATATCATTCGTTCTGATCGGCTCGTGCTCTTGTGTGTGCGGTGTTTTAGTGCCGCAGTTTTGTTGGATTGTTTTGACATGTTTTGTTATAACTGTAAGCTATTATATTGCGTATGTGAACAGCTTTATAGGAAACAGTGTTCGGATGTACGTTTTGTGAAGGGAAAAACGGAAGGAGAGGAGGAGAGGAAACGTTCTAGTGAAGTGTGGAACGAGAATAAAAGTGGTTTCCGTCTTGTGCAAACTACGCCGCATCGTGTTGTTGTTTTATTAATAAAGTGCATTGTCCATTAATGACGCAGCATCCAGTCATGCAAGTATTTATGTAAACAATATCAGCCGGCACTGAAGGCCCAGGTCGAAATTGCACGGCCCGCCACTGATGAAAAACTAGTGTATTGCACATAAAGTAATGTTATCAGAACAATATAACAGGCACTCTGGGAGCAACAGCAAGTTAACATACAGTAAATAAATCAGTTTTCTTTTTTTTTCTGAACAGGTACCAGAAGAAACATTTGTCTTTTATCAGGGAACCACATAAACAGTCTGTTCAGTAGTAAGTTTCCCTGTTGGAGGGACAAGCGACTCCTTCTTTTGTCCATGTTCAAACAGTAACGTTAAAAACAATTCAGAAACAGTCAAAGCATGTGAAGCAGCTCCCACAGTTCATCAATATAATGAACTGTGTAAGGAACTCAATATGTGTTCTAAAGTTAGAAACGGTTTGTCAATCAATTTTGTTGTTTTTGTTGCATGTTTTTTTGTCTGCCGTAAGCAAAATGTATCTGGTTTCCTGTTTTGAGATAAGGTGCTTTTATAACGCGTTAACGTGCCCAGCCCTAATATATATATGTAGCATTATTAACGTATAAATATACCGAGTATACTTTATATGTGTATATGTATATATATATATATATATATATATATATATATATATATATATATATATATATATATCAGTGGCGGGCCGTGGATTTTCTACCTGCGCTTTCAGCTCGCGAGCTAGCGCAGACCTGCTTTCCATCGCACCTCGGGTGGCCAAGCAGGGTGAGATGCGCCGCGGGGCGGGGTGGACAGCAGGTCCAAGTGTTATACAGTGAAAGTATGCAGCTGCAGCTGCTTCTTCTTCTTCAGTATGAATGGCGGATCGCAACCAACTTGTCTAGGTGCATACCGCCATCTACTGTACCTGAGTGTGCAGATTCTGAGGGTGCAGCTGCTGAGGATCCTTGTCCCTGTGGCGAAACACACGTCCATAATAATGCTAGAAGGCCTCTCCATGTAGTTTAAGCCGCTAATCTACCAGAGAAACAGAGGTGAAATGTGATTGGATGAGTGCTATTAACCATATCCAGCGGCCACGTAGCAGGCTGGAAGCTCCTGCCTTCAGGCAGAGCAACAGAGGAAGCTGTGCAATGAGAAAATAAGCTAATAGGGAAAAATTATAATAATACATGTATTTGTGAAAAACTATTAAATTATAAAATAGCTATAACTTTGTGATTCTGTTTAGGCCAGCAGAGAAGGCTTAGCAGGCGCAGTTAATCACAGAAAAATCAGCCCTAATATATATATATATATATATATATATATATATATATATATATATATATAAAGAAAATTGATATTTAGTTTTTAACTTAATTTAGTTATTTTAATAAGGAGTTTATCCTGGACATGAGTCAGCAGCTCTTCCTGCTCTTTGTCTTCTTCTTCTTCTTCTTCTTCTTCTTCATCATTTCATATTATTATTGTCTATATCTTTCATCCCTGCTGTTTTTATATCTTATTTTCTCTCTGTAAATTGCTGCTACACGACACCAAATTTTCCCCTGGGGATTAATAAAGTATACATTCATTCATTCATTCATTCTTACTATTCAGTGCCATTTCAGCCAGGTTTACTTTATTAGTTTTATTTTCCATGACTTTTATATTTCATCTGAAAGAGGGCTTGCTAAACTATCAGAAAAATATATTGGACAAGCTCAGGATATGATGGCTTAAAAATGTGAGGAAGAACAAATGTCCACCCTGTTACAGGACATTCTCTACATCTCTATTCATGTGTTTTTAATACACAGGTATTGGAATAATTACATTTTCTAAGAGTAAAAATGTCCCTTACTTTAGCCTTAACAAATATTTTAAAAAGTATTCACAAATAAGCATTAATTTGAAAAAAGTTATTCTGTAAATCTGTAATTTACCCACATTTCTTTTAGAATTAAGGGCATTTAAATTGTACCCCATTTTAAGTTCATTTCATTTAGCCAATTCATAACCTGCAAGTAACCACAAAGATATGCTTAATATTTGTTGAATTCATTTAATTATCATTACAAAAAAAAATCAGATAACAGGGTGGAAATCATATCAGTGAACAATACATTTCAATAATGAAAGCAATTCATTCACATTTCACAAACAAATTATAAATGTAACTTCCATTAACTTCCATTAATCATGAACACACATATTTAGTTTTAAAAGAAAAACAGGCTGCTGCAGCTTAGCTACAAACACTGGGTCAAATATGGAAGAACAGCATTGAACTGAAGTCATTTTGGTGAAAACATTGGCTGAACCTTTCAACTGTTTGAGAGCCACCATGAAAACAATTAGAACAGATTACTGTTTTATTACAACTATTACAATAGTAGTAAATCAAAGAGAAAGTTTAACCAACAAAAGGTCAAATATTCACGTCCTAAAACAAAGGACAGAATCCCTAAATCTCAAAGAGATGAGATCAGTAGAGGATGATGTTGAAGAAGAAAGAAGGATGGAGATAATTAACAATTATTTTCTCAATTCAGTCATTCTTCAGTTATGGAACAAAAGTGCAGTTTCTACAGTAAAACTAAATCAAGGAAGTAATGAGTTTAAACTGGAGAGAAAACATTTCTGAAAAGAAAGAAGGTCAAATATTTCCCCCAGTTTCATCACCTATGATAATTCATAGTGCTGCATAGAGGACATGGAATACTTTGACAAGTAAGAAAAAATATATAATTAATATATACATGACATTCCATAACACATGAAACATGAGACAATATCATAGAAACAAATACCAACAGAATTTAAATTGATGTGTAACTTCATCTTAGCTGAATAAACTTATTTTGCAGTCTGTATCAGCCTGACAGTTTTTAAGTGTTTAACTATGTCTCATTTATTTCTGATGCTCTCATCAATACACTTGAGATTTGATAAATATCAGCGACGAGAGAATCTTGTTGAGCAAACTCCACGACTAATTAGTTTCTCTAGTGTGGACTTCTAAATGTTGTTTCAGAGTTTGTGCACGTGAAAATGTTTTACCACAAACTGAACAACTAAATGGCTTCTCCCCTGCGTGGATATTCATGTGATCGTTCAGGGTTCCCTTTTGTGAAAATGTTTTACTACACACGGAACAACTAAATGGTTTCACTCCTGTGTGGATAGTCATGTGAGAGTTCAGGTTTGACTTTTGTGAAAATGTTTTACTACACACAGAACAACTAAATGCTTTCTCTCCTGTGTGGACAAGCATGTGAACGGTCAGGTTTCCCTTTAATGAAAATGTTTTACCACAAATTGAACAACTAAATGCTTTCTCTCCTGTGTGGACAGTCATGTGACGGTTCAGGTTTCTCTCATCTGAAAATGTTTTAGTACACACGGAACAATTAAATGGTTTCACTGCTATGTGGATAGTCATGTGAGAGTTCAGGTTTGCCTTTTGTGAAAATGTTTTACTACACACGGAACAACGAAATGGTTTCACTCCTGTGTGGACAAGCATGTGAACGGTCAGGTTTATCTTTTGTGAAAATGTTTTACTACACACGGAACAATTAAATGGTTTCACTGTTGTGTGGCTAGTCCTGTGATAGTTCAGGTCTCCCTTTAGTGAAAATGTGTTACCACAAATTGAACAACTAAATGGCTTCTCCCCTGCGTGGATAGTCATGTGAGCGTTCAGGTGTCCCTTTCGTGAAAATATTTTACTGCACACAGAACAACTAAATGCTTTCTCCCCTGTGTGGATATTCATGTGACGTTTCAGGTCTCCCTTTCGTGATATTATTTTACTACACACGGAACAACTAAATGGTTTCTCCCCTGTGTGGACAGTCATGTGACGGTTCAGGTCTCCCTTTCGTGAAAATGTTTTACTACACACGGTACAACTAAATGGTTTCTCCCCTGTGTGTATAGTCATGTGAACATTCAGGTGTCCCTTTCGGGAAAATATTTGACTACACACGGAACAACTAAATGCTTTCTCCCTTGTGTGGATAATCATGTGACGTTTCAGGTCTCCCTTTCGTGATAATGTTTTACTACACACAGAACAACTAAATTGTTTCTCTCCTGTTTTGGCTCTAGTGTGTCTCTTCAGACGTACCTTGTGGTCAGAGCTTCCAGCACATTCAGGCGAGCTGATTGATGTAGTTCCAGTACTACAGTTCACATCACTTACAGGTACTTCATTGTTTTGCAGAGGGTTTAAATCTGACTGAGGTGCCCGAGTCTCCTCCCAATCTCTACTGTCATCAGTCTCAGGTTCAGACAGGTCTTCAGTCTCATCAGTATCTGGTCCTGATGAGACTGAAGACTGGTCCTGTCTTTCTATATCTGACATTCTGTTTGTTTCTAATCCTCCACAATCCTCTTCATCTTCTTTTCCCATTTGTTCAGTTTGTCTTTGATGAAGTTGTGAGGACTGAGCTGCTTCTTCTTCTTGATCATCATCATCATCTTCACTCTTCACAGGAGTGAATGAGAACTTGATACCAGCCTCCTCCAGCCCTTGAAGCTGCTCTCCCTCCTGACTGGTCCAGAATTCCTCCTGTTCCTCTTTAATGTGTGGGGACTCTGGTTCCTCCTGCTCCTCTTTAATGTGTGGGGGCTCTGGATCCTCCTGTTCCTCTTTAATGTGTGGGGGCTCTGGATCCTCCTGTTCCTCTTTAATGTGTGGGGGCTCTGGGTCCTCATGTTCCTCTTTAATGTGTGGGGGCTCTGGTTCCTCCTGTTCCTCTTTAATGTGTGGGGGCTCTGGGTCCTCCTGTACCTCTTTAATGTGTGGGGGCTCTGGGTGCTCCTGGTCCAGACTGGATCTCCAGTCCTGCTGCTCAGGGGGAACCTCTTCTTTTACCACCAACAGCTGTTGGACGTCTGTGGAGAATAAAATACATTCATACGTCTGAGAAATCTTATATTAAACTCTCTATTATTGTCAAGTCAAACATGATTTTTATTTTATAGAAAAATATATAAAAAGACAAGAGATGAAAAATAATTGTAAATCAAATAATAAACAAAGCAGTTAGTATACAGACAATCTGACACTCAGAGAGGCAACAGGGCGGAGCTACGTAGCCACCGGAAATAACCGCGGGGCGCATTAGAAAAGTCCGGTATCAACAAACACCGCACTGACAGATCAGAGTGTAACAGCAAGATCTGCAGTAGAACTGTGCAAGCGAGACATCTACAAGTCTTGAGGCAGCCGCTAAGAGTGGCGAACTTAAAAAGAACTGAGTGTTGACGATCACTGCCACCAACAGTTTGGTTAGCGCGAGCGTTAGCTACGTCACGGGGATTTGTAGCCAAATCACGTGTGGCGATAGTGAATTGTTTGTTGATAAATGTCGTTGTTGTGCAAGTATCGGTTTGTCTATGGTTGATTGTTCGGTGACCTTTTCTATTGTTTGCTAATCACATGTTGGTGGAGGCACAGCTGGGATTTAACTGTATGTGGTGAATATAGTACACATTTGGACAGAATGGCACTGGTGCTTGATCACTCAAACTAAGAGGAGTGCTTTTGCTTGTATATTGAAATGTGGGTTTTGTCTGTTTTTCTATTTTAAAAGGTTTTTCACCTTTGCTTAAAGGGAGCTTGGCTTCATTGAACGTAATTACTGAAATGGCTTGATAGGCTGAACCTACCAGAAAAAAAAGGAAAAAGTTGTTTTGTCGTTTGAGTGGAATCCAGTTAAAATGGGAAAGTGGGAAAACTGCACATGGTAAAAAAAAAAGTGACAATTATTTTAGAGGTTTATCACTGAAAATAAAAACATGCTGCTGCTGTCGTAAACATCACACAGCAACTTGTGTTGCATTGACTGAACCACTCCCCACCGGCATTAACAGACCCTCAGTAGCAGATGCAGAGACTACATGTTCCACCAACTGTAACTTGCTCCACTGACCGGCTACTTTTAGCTCCCCTCTAGTACACCAACTAAAGGTCATTACGACATGTTTCATCACGCTACGTTTTTTCCAAGCAAGTCTGAACTGTAACGGATCATAACGTAACTTAAACATCAATACACAACCCACAAACGTTAGCTAATGTCATATCAAGCCGACTAGCTTACCATTAAAAAAACGGGTTGGAGAGAAATGAAGACGCTGTAGACATCTTAACACTGATTGGCCATGACTCGACACATCAAAGATGTTTTATTGCGAAGATCACAACATCAGCTTTTCTCCGTGTCTCACTCCAGTCGCAGAAACGCTGGCCGGTCAGTTGACCCACCCCCCCACCCCACAAACAAAAACTATTTGGATCTACACCAGGGGTGTCAAACTCATTTTAGTTAAGGGGCCGCATGCTGCCCATTTTGACCTCAAGTGGGCCGGACCAGTAAAATCACAGCATAATAACGCATACATAATGACAATATTACTCTCTGTTTAAATCATTGTTGGAGGTTTTTGGATGATAAACCCTGTTTTAAGGTCTTTCTTCAATAAACTAGAAACATAAAGACCAACAATTCAGACATCAGCCCACTGTTTACCTGCCTGGGCTCTCCTCTGCAGACTCCCTTGCAGTTAGGCAATATTTTTAGTAAAGTCAGTACTGTGATCAATTGTGTCTGTGGCTCAATGGTAACCATGCACGTCTTACAATCAGAGGATCAGTGGTTCGAATCCATACTGAGGTTTTTTTTTTTTTTTCCAATTTTTTTTTTCTCACATTTTTACAATTATCCCGCGGGCCGGACTGGACCCCCTGGCGGGCCGAATCCGGCCCGCGGGCCGTATGTTTGACACCCCTGATCTACACGATTCACGTGGATGGCATATTTTTGATTTCAAAACGGCGAATTTGCAGGTATGTATATAAATTGTAACGTTTTTGGTCCTAGAAAAAAGAAAATGAATTGCTTTTTCAGCCCACTAGTTGGTGCTGTGTTGTTTTCTGGTGAGGTCAGCAGAGGTCCCGGGTCAGCGTGATTGGTAGGAAGTTGGTCAAAACAAAATGGAGACAACGGAGAAAGAAATTAGAAATGCGCCGTCCGTGTTTAAATCAAACGTCTGGAGTTACTGTCACTCGTAGCGCCGCTGCTCGCACAGCTATTGCACGACACAAGGGGCAACGTTCGCGACACAGCGCTGGTCGAAGACATAAAAAAAGCAGAAATCAAACTGGCTACGGTTACCCTAGTACCGCTGGAAGCGGCCGTCATCCCGACGCGGTTCCTGAAGTCAGTGAAATTCACCGAGCTGGGCGTGCCTACGGATAATATTATGAACCCAGACACGAGGGCGTTTAATGTTCCGACGTTTTTGAGATTTCCAAAACAAGGAAATGGTGGTTATTTCCATGGTGGACGGCTGAAACGCTCCTGCCATCAGGCAGACGCTACAGAAGTCACAAGTCCAGAACCACAAGACTGACGAACAGTTTCTACCCGCAGGCCATCAGACTGGTGAACATTGGATATTGTAGCAATGCATAGTGCACTTTATACACTGAACAATACTAATATCATATTTTTATTTATTTATTATTATGTTAATTATTATTATAGTTAATATTTATGTTATATATTTATAAATATACAGTTAAACACAAAATGCAGTTTTTAAATGAAGGTTTTTATTATTAAGAAGAAGAAAAAAATCCAAACCTACATGGCCGTGTGTGAAAAAGTGATTGCCCCCCTTGTTAAAACATAAATTAACTGTGGTTTATCACATCTTTGGAAAGCTGAGTTCAATTTCTCTAGACACACCCAGGCCTGATTACTGCCACACCTGTTCTCAATCAAGAAATCACTTCAATAGGACCTGCCTGACAAAGTGAGGTAGACCAAAAGATCCTCAAAAGCTAGACATCATGCTGCGATCCAAAGAAATTCAGGAACAAATGAGAAACAAAGTAATTGAGATCTATCAGTCTGGAAAAGGTTACAAAGCCATTTCTAAAGCTTTGGGACTCCAGCGAACCACAGTGAGAGCCATTATCGACAAATGGCGAAAATATGGAACAGTGGTGAACATTCCCAGGAGGCCGACCGACCAAAATTACCCCAAGAGTGCAGCGACGACTCATCCAAGAGGTCCCAAAAGACCCCAGAACAACATCCAAAGAACTGCAGGCCTCACTTGCCTCAATTAAGGTCAGTGTTCATGACTCCACCATAAGAAAGAGACTGGGCAAAAATGGCCTGCATGGCAGAGTTCCAAGACGAAAACCACTGCTGAGCAAAAAGAACATAAAGGCTCGTCTCAGTTTTGCCAGAAAACATCTTGATGATCCCCAAGACTTTTGGGGAAATACTCTATGGACTGACGAGACAAAAGTTGAACTTTTTGGAAGGTGTATGTCCCGTTACATCTGGCATAAAAGTAACACGGCATTTCAGAAAAGGAACATCATACCAACAGTAAAATATGGTGGTGGTAGTGTGATGGTCTGGGGCTGTTTTGCTGCTTCAGGACCTGGAAGACTTGCTGTGGTAAATGGAACCATGAATTCTGCTGTCTACCAAAAAATCCTGAAGGAGAATGTCCGGCCATCTGTTCGTGACCTCAAGCTGAAGCGCACTTGGGTTCTGCAGCAGGACAATGATCCAAAACACACCAGCAAGTCCACCTCTGAACGGCTTCCGAAAAACAAAATGAAGCCTCTGGAGTGGCCTAGTCAAAGTCCCGACCTGAATCCGATTGCGATGCTGTGGCATGACCTTAAAAAGGCGGTTCATGCTCAAACCCTCCAATGTGGCTGAATTACAACAATTCTGTAAAGATGAGTGGGCTAACGTTCCTCTACAGCGCTGTGAAAGACTCATTGCCAGTTATCGCAAACGCTTGATTGCAGTTGTTGCTGCTAAGGGCGGCCCAACCAGTTATTAGGTTTAGGGGGCAATCACTTTTTCACACAGGGCCATGTAGGTTTGGATTTTTTTTTTCTTCCTTAATAATAAAAACCTTCATTTAAAAACTGCACTTTGTGTTTACTTGTTATCTTTGTCTAATATTTAAATTTGTTTGATCTGAAACATTTAAGTGTGACAAACATGCAAAAAGATAAGAAATCAGGAAGGGGGCATGCACTCTTTCACACAACTGTATATATAATATATATATATTATTATTATATTTTTGTGTGCAATACTGTTATATCTTTTATATTTTGTGCCGTATTATTTATTTTTTACCTTAAGTTTATTCTAATTCTGTGTGTTAGGAGGACCCAGCAAAATAAGCATTTCATTGTATAGAATAACTCTTATCTGTGCATATGACAGTAAAAACATCTTGAATCTTGAAATGATAACTGTTTGCACGGAGAAAAGGCTCTCCGGCACGTCCAGCTTGAATGACGTGACTATGTAGACTGTAATACAAGCAGTTCAGTTTGTCAGGTGCAACATTTATGACAGTGTTGGTCAGTTTGTCTGCTTGACAATCCCATTTTGCTGCAATACAAATTATTGAAGTGCAAAACAATGATGATCAAATATGTTGACACAGTTTTCCTTTGGGGACGATTTGCGGTTGAAAAAAGGTAATACATCATAATATATATCGTGATACTCTATATACCGCAATACTCAATATATCGCAGTATCGTGATAATATCGTATCGGGACGCAAGTATCGTGATAAAATCGTATCGTGGGCCCGCCACTGCTGTTCCCCAATGTACTGTAATCTGGTGTATAATTTGACACTGCAACTCTGAGTGAGTCTTGTAGGTGTGCATCAGTAAGGTGTTTTCTGTATTTGTTCTTCATGAAGTTCATGTCAGAAAAGGCTGATTCACAGAGATCGGTCGAGCCAAAAAAAAACAGGCAACTTTCATAGCTGCTGTGCGTACACCTTTGTACTTGTCTGTGTCCACAAGGCACCAAAGATTTGGTGCTGACTGAGTTTTGAGGTGGAGGTCATTTTGCAACGCTACGATTTCCATCTCCACCTGTTCAGCATCAAAGTTGAACACATCACATGGCTCAAGCTGATCGAAGTCACAAAACCGGTTCTCAAACTCTTGCCCTCAAAAAAACGTCCGGATAGCCAAGAGGTTCCCTGGACACAGAGGAGATGTGACATGATGAGCGATTCCCTAAATGACTTAAGTTTCTTTAATAATCGGTGGCTCTACAGGTTGAGCCACCGTCTTTCAGTACATTTTGATTTTGCTCGACACAGATCGAATCCAGGTCGTTGTGATCTTTTTATGAATATATTTTCTTAAATATGTTTCTTCATACGTGGCTGTGATGCAGTGCTCACTTAAACGACCATGATCGCTGCAATGGAGATGAAATGTGGCTTGAAGATCTCCAGCAATGTGTTTGTGAATGTGTGACGAATCTGGTGACCGAGACAGACAACCGCTGCAGCTGTGAAGTGAACACAACACGCATGCGCAGGAAACCAGTAGGTTTGAAAACAGTTGGAGTGGAACGGCCGGCTCGCCGTAGCTCGATACGAGCTTCACAAAAATCTTCCTGATTACTCGACACACGCTTCAAAGCCTCGACACGAAAGGACACGTCACTACCTAATAGAACAAAGACCACCAACCTGCTCTTTGTATCCGGACTTCCGGGTTGAAAACAGCGTCCAGTAGTCTCCGTTGTCGCTCGTTCTCCTCTTTTGATCTAGAAAGTTCCTCCTCGTTCTCTGCTGTCGTTCTTTCAAACAGCATTTTGACTTTAGACATTTTCACAACGACAGAAACGTTTCCTCCACACAAACTCCGTCACTAACCCCGTTTCCTCTCCATTGAACTGGGACGAGCTGTGTCTGTTTGCAGCATGCTAAGCTAACTTCAGTATCTCTGTAGGCTACCGGGAGATGAGTCAGAGGAACAACATCCGGGAACAAAGGTGAACATCTAGAAGTCCATTCAGAAGGTTTATCCAGACATACAGAGACTCTGCTGGATCAGTACTGAAGGAGCTACCTTCACTTTATCAACACAACAACGAGACGCTGCTGTTGCTCCTGACGGTAGCCGCCATGTTGCTAACGGAGGAGCATCCGGGTCAGCTGCAGCTTGCGGGGTCACCTTCAAAATAAAAGCCTCTAGCTTTAAGCCTAATTTATGGTTCTCCGTCAGGTCGACGGCGTAGCCTGACGTGCACCTCCAAAAAATCCTAACTACGCGGACCGCAAGCGCTGTGATTGGTCCGCTCAGAACGTCATTTCCGGCAGTTGCTTTCTTCCGGTCTGTCTTCCTACACCGCCATTTTCAAAGTTGTTGTGGACCGGTAGGAACAATGGACCAAGCGGAAGAAAGAATCATCGAGGAGGTCAGGAAATATGACAACCTGTACAACTTTTCGTCGAAGAATTACAAAGACTGCAAAATGACGATGAACTCGTGGAGAGAAATCGCCCAAAACACGGGGCTGGAGGTCGCCGAGTGCATGAGGAGGTGGAAGAACCTCCGGGACAAATATGTCCGGCTGCGGAAAAAACTCGCAACAAAAAGTGTCGACCCAGGCGGCCAAAGAGTGCCTGCCTTTTATCCTCATGTCCTGGCTGGTACCACACGTTAAACACCGAGAAACGGATTCAAATTACGAGGCAACGGTATGTGTTTTCTGTTATTAATGCTACACCATCAGTTATGTGTAACGTTAAACATGAACAACATGTAATGCTGACTACTGGTTGTAAACAAACAGACTAATCAAGCATCCACTCTTTCATTAAAAACAGCCGTCGCCCACCGAGCCCCCCCGGTCCGTCACACCTCCTAGCGGGCCGCCGGCTTCTTCCCCAGAGGAGTCCCCCGTGTCTCGGCCCAAAAGGAAGAGGGACCAGCAGGACGACCTGTTTGCCGAGCAGATGAGAAACCTGGACGAACGCAGGATGGCGGTACGGCAGAGGCTACTGCAGGAGGAGGACGAGAGCTCCAGGTTCGGACAAACGGTGGCCGACTTGCTTCGGAGGGTGCCGGAGGACCAGAGACCCGATCTGATGTTTAAAGTCTACGGGCTCATCCACGGAAATAGTCGATGATCGACCCGAAGCTTTGAACTTTGTTGTGTATATAGTTTTGTAAATAGTTGAGATACAGCTCAACCCGGGACCTGAAGTGGATCGCCAACATCAACACCACCTGGAAAAAGGCCCAGCAGAGGCTGTACTTGCTGATCCAGCTCAGGAAGTTCAACCCGCCTCAGGAGCTGCTGATCCTGTTTTACTTCATCATCCAGTCTGTCCTCTGCTCTTCCAGTTAAACAGACTCTTCATCTGCACTATCTTGTTGTTTTACTACTGTCTTTAATGTCCTTTTTATATTTTTTGTATTTATCTTGTATATTGTGTGTGTGTGGGGGAAAGGAAAAAAAAAAGTACGTAGAGCAAGTGAAACCGGAGTCAAATTCCATGTATGTGCAAATTGACATGGCCATTAGAGCTGATTCTGATTCTGAAGTGTGTGTGTTGTATTGTTTGAGTGCACTTTGCTGCATTATACATAAGAATAAAGCACACAAGTTTGTTTTCAAAAAGTTGTTTTGATATTTATTTTCAACACCATGCATAATTCATTTACACCGTTTATTATCACTGATTGAGCGTGCCTCGGGACACCAGCTCGTTTTGCCATGGCACGGTTCCTTGAGGTGACTGAAAGAAAGCCATCAGGTCGTGCCGAACAGCCGATGCCGCTCTGGTGGAACGGGCCCTGGACATCTGTGTGGGATCCACAGATTCGACGAGGTTTGAATCGTTGGCCACCACTTTTCTCCACTCGCCAGGCTGCACTGATCCAGAACGGTCAGTGTCCACAAAATGCGGTGGGATGTATCTGCTGTCTGGGGTGCTCACCTCATCTGTGTAGGTGAGGTAGTTGTGTAGGACCACACAGGCTTTGACGACATCCACAGCTTTTTCAGGCCGAAACTCTGTTGGTCTCCCAAGAATTCTCCACCGTGCAGCCATGACGCCGAATGTATTTTCAATTACCCGCCTGGCCCTGGAGTGGCGGTAGTTGTAGACCTGCTTGTCCATGGTCATACCTACTCCTGTATAGGAAAGCACAATATTAATGACCACACTACTATACCATGGATTTTACCAACACTTGAGAAGCCATAATGTACTGTGTAACTTTAATGGTTGGCAACTAATCGATTAATCGTTGCAGCTCTAATAATATATAAATAATGGCAGACTTGCGCATTTTATCAAAATCATATTTCATCATTGTCATCTTAAGTTAGTGGTTGTTCATTTGGAAATTAAAGCTTAAAAACTATTTCCCAACACAGATCCAACCATGGCCATGAACATGTTTCTATAAATACAGAGGTCCAAAGACTGAGCTTTCTGTCTGTCCGGTGGCAGGACCACAACACCCCATTTATATGTGCATTTTAATTAATAAGTAAATAATATATTTTTAGATGGAGTAACTTGAGGTGCTCCTCCCGTATATCGATTCATAATTAAGTAATTTATAATTAAGTTTTAATGATTTCCTCCCAGATGTGTTTCACACACATCTGAATATTGTAGAGAAACAGTCAGAATAACTGGACTCATAACATTGTGTGTTTGACTCCCTCAGGGCTGCTGCTCTGCTACGGTCGAATACTTTGAGATGTACATCTACACAGCGGGCGCTCTGGCATCGTGATTTTAAAATACTTTTGTAACACTTTGGTGTTTTAAAGGGTTAGTTCAGATCACGAGGTTTCAAAACTCTTTTTATATACACCTTGTTAGACACAGTCTATGGTTCAGATTCACCAAAGTCACACAATAACACAAACTAACAGGTGGATTCAGCAGGAGACCAGAAACTCCTGTTCTGAGAGGTAAAATACTGTTTTTGTCAATTGAGTCTGCTGTGTTTGTAGAGCGTGTCATGAAATGAACCGTATCAATCTCCTTTAGAGGAAACAAATGCGATGTGAAACACTTAAATGTCGTTAAGCATTTATTAAACAGAAACTTGGAATAATTCAATTGAATGGACAGAGCTCGTCACCACAGAGGTCTGACCCAGAACAAAAGTTCAACATGAGTTTTATACATCAACAATTATTATTGAAATGCTTTCCCCCCTGCTCCTCCTCACAGTGTCCTCCTCCTTCCCACCAGAAAAGCCTTCATGCTGTCTGGAAGATGCTGTTTGTCTGCGGCCCTGAGAGGCCAGAGTGAGAGGCACAGAGAAGGAAACAAAAGGAAAGGAACCCAAAAAATAAAGAGATACACCTGTTATTGTCCCAATCGGATAGCGCCGATCAGACTAAATGTGTAGTACTGAACTCTGCTTTCAGAGTTCAGTACTACACATTTAAGAATAAAGCACTTGTGATAAATGTCCACCACAGAAAGGAGTCGAGGGATGAAGGGATGAGGGGATGAGGGGATGAGAGGATGAGGGGATGAGAGGGTAGAGGGTTGGAGACTTGACCGAAAGCCCCCCAGCAAAGTTCAAAGAATAAAGTTGTAGTTTAATTATAATAACTTGAGAATTAAGCCAGAATCTTTCTTTAAAAAAAAAGTTAATTCTGAATAATTTGATAAAGACAATTTAATGTTCATTTATGTGGACTTATGTGAAACATTGGACATATTATGGAATAATCACGAAATAATATAATGAATGAATATCATGATGTTGCACACCATATTAAACAGCAAAGCCTGGGCTACAAGAATATGTACGCCGTGTGTACATGCTCCAAACACAACTCAAACTCCAAAGTTATGAATGATTCATTATATGAATATTAATATCTGGCAAAAAGTCTGACCATGCAGCAGCTTTGTGGTTCGTGCTGTTGTCAGCTTCATGCTAGAGACGAACGGAACAGCTTTCTATAAAGAAGACAACCTGCAGATTCACAAGATATCCTTCAATGTCTTCTCCAACAAAGCATCATCCAAACATAACCCAACACAGACATGCATCACAAAACATTTTCAAGTGATTTTTGGGAAATATTACTTCATTTCGTGGAAGAAAAACGATAGCGATGTTTAAGCACCGTATCCGCATTGCTAACTGTGCTAACTGTGCTAACTGGCGACTAACTTCCTGTAATGCACAGAACAGCATTTCTGGGTCCATTTCAGTCAGATTCTCCACGTGGGCCAATCATCGTAGCGAGCGTTTGTCTAACACTGCTATCAATCTCAATTTGGTGGAATTCGAGAGATCTTAAGGATTAAAAGGAGATATTCAACTACAATTCTGCAAGGTCCAGTTCGAGAGAATTTCCTCATGCAAAGGTCCGGAACATCACAATAATGTCAAATTTGTGCTGTATGATTTTGTGACATGTGTATTGAAGTAGCCAACAGTTGTATTAACGTCTGTATGTAGTCAACAACTGTCAAATTAAATAAAGAAAGTTCAATTGAATAACATCTAAATAATATTTATTATTACAGATTTCCAATTGAACTGGATTAATTATAAATAATACATACTTTGATAATAATCAGATTATCTTCTCTTATTTTAAGTAAAATAAAGGCTGGATTTAAAACGGAAACCTTTTGAAAAATGTGACTCGTGAAATGTTGTCAAGCGATTTCAATCAAAAGAGCCAAGATATTATATTCTTGCATCTAAAAAGAGAAATGTCTGTGCAGGGACTATATCTGGTTATTAAACCACTTGTTTCAGCTCATTTCTCCTCTCTGTTAACGTCATTGTTGGTCAGTTCATTCATGTGTTAGGGTTCTGATCATATTCATTCATGTGTTAGGGTTCTGATCATATTCATTCATGTGTTAGGGTTCTGATCATATTCATTCATGTTGTGGGGTTCTGATCATATTCATTCATGTTTTAGGGTTCTGATCATATTGGGCTCTTAGGTTTATTTTCTGTGTCCTAATTTCAGATGTGAGTCGGTCCGTTTGCTCTAAAGATGTTTGCTTTGTCTCGTGGTGGCGCTTCACATCGCTGCTTTAAATATCTCTGAACATGAGACATGCTGCTTTTGAACTGGTTGTGTGAATAATAAACACATAACAGTCTGTCCATTATTGGTTCAAGGCTCTGGTTAAGATCTCCAAGTGAAATAACTTGAGTCTGACTTCATCACTCCTCCCGTATGGACTTCTTTTTAATCAGCAACTCATAAATCTCCCTCCAATGACATACCAATACATCCCATAACCATGAACGGCCATGCTCTCCCTCACCTGGAATATCAACCACTCTCCCACATCTCCCAGTAGAGGTAACACATCCTCACTGGGGGACCCTGACTTTGGTCGTTATATGAAGAGAGAGTGGGCATCCTGCCTTGAAATACATGACTCAACAGAAATAGCACCATCACTACTTTTGGAAACAGGGAAAGCAGGATGAAGAGTAAAAATCATATATTCCACAAACAAGAAAAAGAAAGACAACAAACAGGAAGCATATTAAAACAAAAGATTAAAGAACGAGAGAACATCAACACAAATAATCCCACAGCGCAAAATCAAAATGAATTATGGAAACAGAAATTACAACTGACTGAACACACAAACAAAACAACTCAGTTCCTCAAACAGACTGACACGAACAATCTGGAAAATACCAGGCCAACCACATCAAGTGAAACAAGGAAAACAACAATTTCAACGATGGTGAACTTCTCTTCAGGCTGTTGTCTGTTGAGGTGCAGCTCATGCAAAGTTCTGCAGCAATCATTTTCCTAATGACTTTAACATCATTTCACTAACGAAGACCAGCTGGTAGATGTGACCTTCAAATGGTTTGTTGGGAGAAGGAACAAAGGGGGAGATTTAGGAAGTGGAAAGAAGTCGAGGGAGGAAGGAATGAAGGGATGAGGGGATGAATTGGAGAAGGAACGAGAAGGGGAGTGGGGGTCATGGAAAGAAGTACAATGAGCTCTCTATTGGGGTAATATGGTACTATAAACTCTCTAGTGGGGTAATATGAGGGCAAATAATCCAGCACAGACCCACAACCTCAGACCTGCAGACGCCAACCTCCTTTCCCCACCACTATGTCCAAGCATCGAACCTGGGAGGACAGAGCCTTCTCCATTGCTGCCTCCCTCTGGACCTCTCTCCCGACCTCAGACATCTACTACCCCTCCAGAGGGTTCTTTCTCCCTGTACATCTACTGCCCCTCCAGAGGGTTCTTTCTCCCTGTACATCTACTGCCCCTCCAGAGGGTTCTTTCTCCCTGTACATCTACTGCCCCTCCAGAGGGTTCTCCCTGTACATCTACTGCCCCTCCAGAGGGTTCTCCCTGTACATCTACTGCCCCTCCAGAGGGTTCTCCCTGTACATCTACTACCCCTCCAGAGGGTTCTCCCTGTACATCTACTACCCCTCCAGAGGGTTCTCCCTGTACATCTACTACCCCTCCAGAGGGTTCTCCCTGTACATCTACTGCCCCTCCAGAGGGTTCTCCCTGTACATCTACTACCCCTCCAGAGGGTTCTCCCTGTACATCTACTGCCCCTCCAGAGGGTTCTCCCTGTACATCTACTGCCCCTCCAGAGGGTTCTCGCTGTACATCTACTGCCCCTCCAGAGGGTTCTCGCTGTAGAAGGACCAGGGCATGGTGAAGGAGAGGACCTGGAGGGTCTTCACACAGTCTAGTGTTTATGAGGCTGAAAGGGACAGATGGTGAAGGAGAGAATAATAAGTGACCACAAACCCACCAAACCACAAATATACACTCAATATATTGTAATAGAATTAATGTAATTGTTTAATTAATATGAATAGTATTATTGCACTAGAATAAATATAATTATCAAAAATATTTTGAGCAATCATGACATTTGAGAAGCTGAAACCAGATAATGTTGATGATTATTGTTTCAGCACTTATATTGTAAATATGTTCATGGATACACTATACTGTGTGTGTGTGTGTGTGTGTGTGTGTGTGTGTGTGTGTGTGTGTGTGTGTGTGTGTGTGTGTGTGTAGACACACACTGGACATTAAGGTCTTCTTAAAGACACACACACACACTCACATTCTGCTCTAATAAGCTAGTATCCATAGAAACACACGTGTGCAGCTTAAATAAATAGTGGAGTATTACTGTACTTCCTGTTTGAGGCCACTAGGTGGAGCCGCTGTTGGATATTTTCCCTTCCCGCCTCTAATCCTAAATTGATGTGTTTTTAAAAAGGAGTATATCCTGGATATGAGTCAGCAGCTGTCAATTTTGGACTTCCTGCTCTTTATCTTCCTCTACTATTCGGTGCCATTTCAGCCAGGTTTACTTCTATCAACATTTGTTTTATTTTCCATGACTTTTATATTTAATCTGAAAGAGGGCTTGTTAAACTATCAGAAAATATATTGGTCAAGCTCAGGATATGATGGTCTAAAAATGTTGAGCAATTCTTTACATGTGAGCAAGAACAAATGTCCACCCTGTAACAGGACATTCACATCTCTATTAATGTGTTTCTAATACAAAAGTAATGGAATAATTACATTTCTAAGAGTAAACATGTCCCTTACTTTAGCCTTAAAATATATTTTAAACCGTATTTACAAATAAGCATTCATTTGAAAAAAGTTCTGTAATTTACCCACATTTCTTTAGGAATTAAGGGGAATTTAAATTTAACCCCATTTTTAAGTTATTTAATTTTGCCAATTCATAACCTGCAAGTAACCACAAAGATATGCTTAATATTCGTTGATTTAATTTAATTAGCATTAAAAAAAACTTAGCTAACAGGATGCAAATCATATCAGTGAACAATACATTTCATTAATGAAGGCAATTCATTCACATACTAAGTATAAATGTAACATCCATTAAACCATTAATCATGAACACACATTTAGTTTCAAAAGAAAAACAGGCTGCTACTATTACAATAGTAGTAAATCAAAGAGAAAGTTTGGTAAACAAAAGGTAAAATATTCCTTGGAAGGACAGAATCCCTAAATCTCAAAGAGATGAGCTTAGTAGAGGACGATGTTGAAGAAGAAGAAAGAAGTTTAGAGTTAATTAAACACAATTATTTTCTCAATTCAGTCATTCTTCAGTTATGGAACAAAACTGCAGTTTCTACAGTAAAACTAAATCAAGGAAGTAATGAGTTTAAACTGGAGAGAAAACATTGCTGAAGAGAAAGGTTAAATATTTCCCTCAGTTTCATCACCTAAGATAATTCAGCACAAACCATAGTGCTGCATAGGGGACATGGGATACTTTGACAAGTTAAAACAAATTATAATTAATATATACATGACGTTACATAACACATGAAACATGAGAGAATATCATAGAAACAAATACCAAGAGAAATTAAATTGATGTGTAGATTCATCTTTGCTGAATAAACTTATTTTGCAGTCTGTATCAGCCTGACAGTTTTTAGGTGTTTAACAATGTCATTTATTTCTGATCTCATCAATACACTTGAGATTTGATAAATAACAGAGACGAGAGAATCTTAATGATCAAACTCCACGACTAATTAATTTCTCTAGTGTGGACTTCTAAATGTTGTTTCAGAGTTTGTGCTCGTGCAAATGTTTTACCACAAACTGAACAACTAAATGGCTTCTGCCCTGTGTGGATATTCATGTGATCATTCAGGGTTCCCTTTTGTGCAAATTTTTTACTACACACGGAACAACTAAATGGTTTCACTCCTGTGTGGATATTCATGTGAGAGTTCACGGTTCTCTTTTGTGAAAAATGTTTACTACACACGGAACAACTAAATGGTTTCGCTCCTGTGTGGACAGTCATGTGACGGTTCAGGTTTCTCTTATTTGAAAATGTTTTAGTACACACGGAACAATTCAATGGTTTCAGTCCTGTGTGGATATGCATGTGTTGCTTCAGGTATCCCTTTAGTGAAAATGTTTTACCACAAATTGAACAACTAAATGGCTTCACTCCTGTGTGGACAGTCATGTGAGAGTTCAGGTTTCCCTTTAGTGAAAATGTTTTACTACACACAGAACAACTAAATGGTTTATCCCCTGTGTGGATAGTCATGTGACGGTTCAGGGCTCTCTTTCGTGAAAATGTTTTACTACACACGATACAACTAAATGGTTTATCTCCTGTGTGGACAGTCATGTGAGTGTTCAGGTCTTCCTTTCGTGAAAATATTTTACAACACAAGGAACAACTAAATGGTTTCTCCCCTGTATGGATAATCATGTGAGTGTTCAGGTGTCCCTTTCGTGAAAATGATTTACAACACACGGAACAACTAAATGGTTTCACTCCTGTGTGGATAGTCATGTGAGCTTTCAGGTCTCCCTTTTGTGAAAATATTTGACTACACACGGAACAACTAAATGCTTTCTTCTCTGTGTGGATAGTCATGTGACGTTTCAGGTCTGCCTTTCGTGAACATGTTTTACTACACACAGAACAACTAAATGCTTTCTCCCCTGTGTGGATAGTCATGTGACGTTTCAGGTCTCCCTTTCGTGATAATGTTTTACTACACAGAGAACAACTAAATCGTTTCACTCCTCTTTTGGATCTAGTGTGTCTCTTCAGACGTCTCTTGTGGTCAGAGCTTCCAGCACATTCAGGCGAGCTGATTGATGTATTTCCAGTACTACAGTTCACATCACTTAGAGGTACTTCATTGTTTTGAAGAGGGTTTACATTTGACTGAGGTTCCCGAGTCTCCTCCCAATCTCTACTGTCATCAGTCTCAGGTTCAGACAAGTCTTCAGTCTCATCAGTATCTGGTTCTGATCCCCCACAATCTGCTCCTTCAACTTCTGTTTCCATCTGTTCAGTTTGTCTTTGATGAAGCTGTGAGGACTGAGCTTCTTCTTCTTCATCTTCACTCTTTACAGGTTTGAATGAGAACTTGATACGAGCCTCCTCCAGCCCTTGCATTTGCTCTCCCTCCTGTCTGGTCCAGAGTTCCTCCTTTTCCTCTTTAATGAGTGGGGGCTCTGGGTCCTCCTGTTCCTCTTTAATGTGTGGGGGCTCTGGGTCCTCCTGTTCCTCTTTAATGTGTGGGGGCTCTGGGTCCTCCTGTTCCTCTTTAATGTGTGGGGGCTCTGGGTCCTCCTGTTCCTCTTTAATGTGTGGGGGCTCTGGGTCCTCCTGTTCCTCTTTAATATGTGGGTGCTCCTGGTCCAGACTGGAGCTCCAGTCCTGCTGCTCAGGGGGAACCTCTTCTTTAACCACCAACAGCTGCTGGACGTCTGTGGAGAATAATAAAATACATTCATACGTCTGAGAAATCTTATATTAAACTCTGTTATTGTCAAGTCAAACGTCTTTTTATATATTTAATATACAGACAATCTGACACTCGAAGAGGAAATAGGGCAGAGCTACGTTGCCACCGAAAATAACCGCGGGGCGCATTAGAAAAGTCCAGTATCGACAAACGCCGCACTGACAGATCAGAGAGTGTAACAGCAAGATCTGCAGTAGAACTGTGCAAGCGAGACATCTACAAGTCCGGAGAGGCTGCCGGTAAGAGTGGCGAACTTCATAAGAACTGAGTGTTGACGATCACTGCTACCAACAGTTTGGTTAGCGCGAGTGTTAGCTACGTCACGGGGATCCGTAGCCCAATCACGTGTGGCGATAGTGAATTGTTTGTTGATAAATGTCGTTGTTTTGCAAGTATCGGTTTGTCTATGGTTGATTGTCCGGTGACCTTTTCTATTGTTTGCTAATCACATGTTGGTGGAGGCACAGCTGGGATTTAACTGTATGTGGTGAATATAGTACACGTTCGGACAGAATGGCACTGGTGCTTGATCACTCAAACTAAGCGCCGCTGCTCGCACAGCTGTTGCACGACACACGGGACAACGTTCGCGACACAGCGCTGGTCGAAGACATAAAAAAAAAAAAGCAGAAATCAAACTGCCTACGGTTACCCTAGTAGCGCTGGAAGCGGCCGTTATCCCGAGGCGGTTCCTGAAGTCAGTGAAATTCACCGAGCTGGGCGTGCCTACGAATAATATTATGAATCCAGACACGAGGGCGTTTGATGTTCCGACGTTTTTGGGATTTCCAAAACAAGGAAATGGTGGTTATTTCCATGGTGGACGGCTGCGATGATAACTGTTTGCACGGAGATAAGCCTCTCCGGCACGTCCAGCTCGAATGACGTGACTATGTAGACTGTAATACAAGTAATTCAGTTTGTCAGGTGCAACATTTATGACAGTGTTGGTCAGTTTGTCTGCTTGACAATCCCATTTTGCTGCAATACAAATTATTGAAGTGAGGTGAACAGACTGAAAACATGATGATCAAATATGTTGACAGTTTTCCTTTGGGGACAATTTGCGGTTGAAAAAAGGTAATAAATCGTAATATATAGTGATACTCAATATACCGCAATACTCAATATATCGCAATATTGTGATAATATCGTATCGGGCCGCACGTATCGTGATAAAATCGTATAGTGGGAACTCTGGTGATTCCCAGCCCTAATATACATTGTGCATTTCTTCACCCTGCGCCGTCCATGAGACTCACGTTGCTCAAAGGAGGTGAAACAACGTTGGTGCCTTTAAAGAAAACACCCTGATGTAATAGAACTACATTCTCTGGTCGAACAACAGACTGTTTCTGGATCTCGAAGGAGAAACGGATAACTTGCCCCGTGCGCCTCTACTTTAACCTGCAGAATGAAGAACACTAAATTCCTGGATTCATCAAGAAGACATTCATTGTTTTCTCCGGCGCCAGATGAGAATCAAGTAAGAGGCTTTTGTCTGGGCAGAGATAGGTCACATTGTGTTTGTAACCTTGTTTGTTTTAAGTTTAATCGTACTATTTACCATATTATTGTGTATTTTATGGACCGTCGAGTCCCGTTGAGTTCTGTGTAACATAACTGTTGTGCTTGTTGCTGCTGTAATAGTGTTGTTCCATGCTGCTGAGCTTTGTTGACTTTTAATCCTCCACAACGAGTAGGTAGACTGTATTTTACCAGGTAAATGACCATTGCCCATCTGCTGAACCCGAGTTCTCCAGTCGGGCTTCCGTGTGATAAAGTTACACGACAGGTCTGCAAGTATTCTTCGGCTCCGTGGTTGTCTGACTCGGTGCGCGCTGAGAGAGCCACTATGAAGCATCGGAAAGGAAATGGCGAAAATCGAAACACCCTGACGACCTGCTTGCCTATCAATCTCTTCTCTCTTCCTTGTATGCCTCTATTTTAGCAGCCAAAAGCTCTTTCTTCCAAACCAGTATTCTATCCTCATTTTCTAACCCCCAAAAAACTCTTTATCTTCTCCAATCTCCTTGACCCCCCCCTGTTCCCCTCCTCCTCCCACCCTTCTACCAAGCCACTTTGTCGACTATTTTACAAACAAGATAGATGACATTCATTGACTAAAACATCTTCTATAACTACACTTCCATTAACTTCATCTTCTTCCCCGTCGCTTTCCTCTTTCACCCCGTCTCCCAATCAAGTTCTTAACTTTGTAAGCTCAGCCATCCAACCACCTGCCCCCTTGACCCCATCCCATCTTCTCCAGTCTATTGCTCCTGACCTTCTTCCCTTTCTCACCCATCTTATTAACAGCTCCCTCTCAGCTGTCTGTTTCCCATACTCTCTGAAGGAGGCAAGAGTCAACCCTCTCCTGAAGAAACCCACCCTCAACCCATCTGACGTCAACAACTACAGACCGGTCTCTCTCCTTCCCTTTCTTTCCAAACCTCTCGAGCAAACTATCTTTAACCAAGTCTCCTCCTTTCTCCACCATAACAACCTTCTTGACCCTCACCAGTCTGGCTTCAAGGCCACTCAACAGAGACTGCCCTCCTTGCTGTTTCTGAGCAGCTTCACACTGCTAGAGCAGCCTCTCTCTCCTCTGTCCTTATTCACCTCCTCTGTATCTATGGAAGAAGAGCGGCCCGAGGCCTTCTAGCTGGCCTTTGCAGATTAAAGTACATGGGGACTGTTCTGCCCTGCATATGTTAAAGAAGTGTTTAAGTGAACTGTTATGGTTTTCATTGTTCATGCATAAATGGGTGTAGCACTTTTATTTTGACACCTGTAATGAAGCAGGAAGTGAGAAACAGGAAGTTAAGAGCTGTAAACTGCAGGGAGCATGGTCATGGCTGTGTGGCACCCCATGTTTAATCCACAGTAATCCTTCACCTGTATTCCCTCACGTGTTGTACGATTAGGAATAGTGACTTTTGTTAGCATTTCAAGGTGAATTGTGAACATAAGGCTGTTCATATTTATCTGCTATTCAGTTAAGATGTTTTGCATTTTCTTTTCTAGTTTCATTCTGATTCAACGTTGTCAAGATGATTTGATGTTGGAAGTCAATAAAAGGAGCAAGTACGCTTCCATTCCTGGCTCTTGAAAAGGAGTTTGGCTGGCTGTTTATCTATGCAGACTTAGAAGCCCTGGAACTGGAAAAAACAGCTGCTGCTGCGAATGCAGAGGCAGAAGTTTTAGAGGCTGCTGCAGGAAGAGCATGCGAGGATATGCAAAGTGCTAGGAGCAGCATCTCACCACAGACAGACAGCAAACAGAGGCGTATCTGCAACATCAGGCTCAAGATGATGTCTACCCTACCATACCGCCTCCTGATACATCGCTTACCCTCCGCATTAAAGTGTCATCGCCATCAGTGAAACTGAAAGCGGTTGAATTTAATCCTGCATTCAACCATAACGTCTCGCCCACAATGCCAAGGCACACTCAGTGGACTGAGCACTTGTCGGCATCAGGATACCAGAGACACCTGCCACAGCATCCCATCTCAGACCCTCTCTTTTCCAACAAGACCAATCTGGGACAGGACCCCTCATCATGCATGTACGCGAGTCAACCAAACCATTTTCCAAAGAACAAAATGCACGACTCTACCATCACTCCAGCAGCTAACATGATAGACTTTGCCAAATATCTGGCCTGCAGAGAGTTAGTAACCACAGGGCTCAGTAAATTCGATGATCGCCCAGAGCGCTTTAGAGCATGGCAATCTTCCTTTTCCAATGCTACTCAAGGCTTAGAGCGAACAGCCAGTGAAGAGTTAGATCTGTTGGTAAAATGGCTTGGAAAAGAATCTTCTGAACACATTAAGAGACTTCGAGCAGTCTACGTTACCAACCCAGAACCCGCACTTCAGTTGTCTTGGACAAGACTTCAAGAGTGCTATGCAACCCCTGAAGTTATCGATAATGCACGGTTTAAAAGGCTAGACAGCTTTCCTCGTCTCACGTTGAAGGAAAATATCAAACTCCGAGAACTTAGTGATTAACTCATGGAGCTCCTTTCTGCCAAAGAGGATGGTTACTTAGCTGGTCTTAGTTACCTTGACACGCCACGTGGCATTAAACCAATTGTAGAGAAATTGCGCCCCAATCTCCAAGAAAAATGGCTTTCAGCTGGTTCAAGCTACAAAGAGCGCTATCGCAAGCAAAGGCCAAAAATGATCCGAGCTTTGTCATAACAGAGACCAGCCACACTCATTACCAAAGTGAAAGACTGATAACAGGGCAAGCTGGTGTGAAGGCTGCTATATCTGTCCATAAGACTGTTATGTCCACTACAACAGAGTCAAGCTCAATGTATGGAGTTCTGCGTCGAGGGTCCGCGTTGCTCTGCAATGAACCGCCACGCCGCCAGGGGGGTGTGCCTGTGTGGCTGTGTGGCTTCAGGGGTTATAGCCGAATCCTTGCTTTTTCTTCCGGTCACAGTAAACAATGGCGACCAGGTTGGAGCGGCTGCGTTTGGAGTTGGAGCTCATCAATATTGAAGAGCAAATGCTTATATTGCAAATTGTTACTACCGGTCTACAAGAACTTTAAAAATGGCGGTGTAGGAAGACAAACCAGAAAGAGCAACCGCCGGAAATGACGTTCTGAGCGGACCAATCACAGCGTTGCGGTCCGCGTCAACGCGACGGCGTAGGGGTCTGCGTCGACCTGACGGAGAACCATAAATAAGCCTTTACTCGACACACGCTACGAAGCCTCGACACGAAAGGACACGTCACTACCTAACAGAACAAAGACCACCAACCTGCTCTTTGTATCCGGACTTCCGGGTTGAAAACAGCGTCCAGTAGTCTCCGTTGTCGCTCGTTCTCCTCTTTTGATCTAGAAAGTTCCTCCTCGTTCTCTGCTGTCGTTCTTTCAAACAGCATTTTGACTTTAGACATTTTCACAACGACAGAAACGTTTCCTCCACACAAACTCCGTCACTAACCCCGTTTCCTCTCCATTGAACTGGGACGAGCTGTGTCTGTTTGCAGCATGCTAAGCTAACTTCAGTATCTCTGTAGGCTACCGGGAGATGAGTCAGAGGAACAACATCCGGGAACAAAGGTGAACATCTAGAAGTCCATTCAGAAGGTTTATCCAGACATACAGAGACTCTGCTGGATCAGTACTGAAGGAGCTACCTTCACTTTATCAACACAACAACGAGACGCTGCTGTTGCTCCTGACGGTAGCCGCCATGTTGCTAACGGAGGAGCATCCGGGTCAGCTGCAGCTTGCGGGGTCACCTTCAAAATAAAAGCCTGTGGCTTTAATGGCAGACTTGCGTATTTTATCAAAATAATATTTCATAATTTTCATCTTAAGTTAGTGGTTGTTCACTTGGAAATTAAAGCTTAAAAACTATTTCCCAACACAGATCCAACCATGGTCATGAACAGTTTTCTATAAATACAGAGGTCCAAAAACTGAGCTTTCTATGTCTGTCAGGTGGCAGGACCACAACCCATTCACAGTGTAACATTTTCTTGATCTAAATATGTCCATTTTAAATAAGTTAATAAGTAACATTTAAATAAAATATATAACAAATTAAAGGTTGTATTGTAAAAGTTGTACTGTTTATATTTTTAATTGGAGTAACTTGAGGTACTCCTACCGTCTATTGATTCATAATCAAGTACAAAATGATTTCCTCCCAGATGTGTTTCACACATATCTGAATATTGTAGAGAAACAGTCAGAATAACTGGACTCATAACATCGTGTGTTCAATACACTTATATCAGTGTGGATTTACCGGGGGAAATGCATTTTTCTTCTTCTAATAAACAAAGATAGGCAGCATTTGCTAACTGTAAAGCGATAAAGCGATTCATGTTGCTGTGTTCTTTGGTTCATATCTCGGTGATGCTTTGCAGCAGAGGGATGAATGGTGAATAGATTTGGAATCTGTGTGGAATTGTCTCGCTTTTTGCCATCTGTTTCTGATAGCACCGAGCTATGGGTTGCTAGTTCCGGAAACATGTCGAGTGGGCTGACTCATGACAAAATTATGATATTTTAATAATTAATTTAGTTGGTGTTTGAGTTGTGTTAACATGGCTGACTAATTATTGTAGCCCATGTTCTCTTGTTTAATTTGATGTGTAACATCAATATATTTGCTCATGATTATTGTAATGTCTTACACAGTTTAACTATCATTTGTAAAATTCACCCTCTATAGGGACCATGGGGCTTAAAAGGTTTTAATGACATGGAATACCCACTTCAGTTTCAATTGATTCACAACAGTTAAAATACAGTATTGACCCTGATAGGCTGTCTGGAGTTTGAGAAGGATCAGCCCTCCTTCCCCTGTAAATACTCCAGATTCCAGCTCGTCACCTTTAAGTTCGTAAAGTCACGTTTTCTGACGCCGGATGTTCGGATGTATCGGTACTGAGGGCCGTAAAGGTCACGATTGGGTCGTGATCAGAGCCGGAAGCTCCAGTCAGTCCACTTTGTTTGTTCTCCTCCAACTTTTAATACATGGTTAATAACCTGTGATCCACTGACAGTTCCTCTAGGAGATGTTTATATATAGATATCTAGATATATATACATATATATACATATATATATATATATATATATATATATATATATATATATATATATATATATATATATATATTTGTATTCAGGTTTTATTGTAATGTTGAAACTGTAAAAAGTACCAAAAACAAACTTTCTAAAATACAAGGATCTCATTAAGTGGATTTGAGTATTTAAGTAGGTATGTCCACATTATTTTTGTAATGTATGTGATTTGTGTATGAGGAAGTTTTTTTATTTCAGCTTGAGGAAACCTTGTTAAATAAATAGTGGAGTATTACAGTACTTCCTGTTTGAGGCCACTAGGTGGAGCTGCTGCTGGATATTTTTCCTTCCTTCCTCTAATTCAGTGGTTCTCCCTCTAGTGGGGCGTGGGGGGAGATGCAGATTCTTTATGGAAAACAATTAAAATAATTAATCCCACAGTGGGGAAATTATTCTCTGCATTTTACCCATCCTTAGTAATGAAGGAGCAGTGAGCTGCTGTGTCTTGCTCAAGGACACTTCAATATGAAACTATGGGGAGAACAGGGATGAACCGCTACCTTGTGGTTTCAGGACGACCACTCTCTCCATGAACATGATAACTTTACATAGTACAAAAGTACAAAGTACACGGACATAAAACATAATTAATTAATACATGACGAAATGCCTATAATTTCATGGAAATGTTTACGTTACGCCGTTAACAGGTTACGCTGCGCATGCGCGACTCGCCGATTCTTGGTGTTTTGCTAAAAGCCTCCATGAGGTGTTTTCTGCTGTTTCGTCTCTCAAAACAGAAAATAGATCTAAGCTCAACATTGAGCATGAATTGAGAGGCCCCATCAAATCTACAACCCCGTTTAAAAAATATGTGTAGAGGAAAGCAGCTCACTGCAGCCACTAATACTGATACAACGTGATGCTCACACATCTGCACTCATTTAGTTTTGCACAGGTTGAACGTTATTGTTATTATCTTGAAAATATATTTAGTGCAAAACAGGTTATTTGCAGCCACAATAGGTAATATTTTTGCCAAATATGAGTTAGTTTTTGCACAGATAGGACTTCCTGCTATTCATCTTCTTCTTCCTCATTCCTACTATTCAGTGCCATTTCAGCCAGGTTTACTTCTATCAACATTGGTTTTATTTTCCATAACTTTTATATTTCATCTGAAAGAGGGCTTGCTAAACTATCAGAAAATATATTGTTCAAGCTCAGGATATGATGGTCTAGAAATGTTGAGCAATTCTTTACATGTGAACAAGAACAAATGTCCACCCTGTAACAGGACATTCACATCTCTATTAATGTGTTTTTAATACACAGGTGTTGGAATAATTACATTTTCTAAGAGTAAACATGTCCCTTACTTTAGCCTTACACACACACACATATACATATACACATATATACATATACATATACATATATATATATATATATATATATATATATATATATATATATATATATGAATAAATAAATGAAACAGTATTTACAAATAAGCATTCATTTGAAAAAAAATCTTCTGTAATTTATCCACATTTCGTTAAGGGAATTTTAATTGAAATTTTAGCCCATTTTAAGTTTATTTCATTTAGCCAATTCATATCCTGCAAGTAATCACAAATACATTCTTAATATTTGTTGATTTCATTTAATTATCATTACAAAACTCAGATAACAGGGTAGAAATCATATCAGTGAACAATACATTTCAATAATGAAGGCAATTCATTCACATTTCACATACTAATTATAAAAGTAACATCCATTAAACCATTAATCATGAACACACATTTAGTTTCAAAAGAAAAACAGGCTGCTACTATTACAATAGTAGTAAATCAAAGAGAAAGTTTGGTAAACAAAAGGTAAAACATTCCTTGGAAGGACAGAATCCCTAAATCTCAAAGAGATGAGCTTAGTAGAGGATGATGTTGAAGAAGAAGAAAGAAGTTTAGAGTTAATTAAACACAATTATTTTCTCAATTCAGTCATTCTTCAGTTATGGAACAAAACTGCAGTTTCTACAGTAAAACTAAAGCAAGGAAGTAATGAGTTTAAACTGGAGAGAAAACATTGCTGAAGAGAAAGAAGGTTAAATATTTCCCTCAGTTTCATCACCTATGATAATTCAGCTCAAACCATAGTGCTGCATAGGGGACATGGGATACTTTGACAAGTTAAAAATATATATAATTAATATATACATGACGTTACATAACACATGAAACATGAGAGAATATCATAGAAATAAATACCAACAGAATTTAAATTGATGTGTAGCTTCATTTTTTGCTGAATAAACTTATTTTGCAGTCTGTATCAGCTTGACAGTTTTTAAGTGTTTAACTATGTCTCATTTATTTCTGATCTCATCAATACACTTGAGATTTGATAAATAACAGAGACGAGAGAATCTTGTTGAGCAAACTCCACGACTAATTAGTTTCTCTTGTGTGGACTTTTAAATGTTGTTTCAGAGTTTGTGCACGTGCAAATGTTTTACCACAAACTGAACAACTAAATGGCTTCTCCCCTGCGTGGATATTCATGTGATCGTTCAGGGTTCCCTTTAGTGTAAATGTTTTACCACAAATTGAACAACTAAATGCTTTCTCTCCTGTGTGGACAGTCATGTGACGGTTCAGGTTTCTCTTATTTGAAAATGATTTACTACAAATGGAACAATTAAATGGTTTCACTGCTGTGTGGTGAGTCATGTGAACTTTCAGGTCTCCCTTTTGTGAAAATGTTTTACTACAAATTGAACAACTAAATGGTTTCTCCCCTGTGTGGATATACATGTGACGTTTCAGGTGTTCCTTTTGTGAAAATGTTTTACTACACACGGAACAATTAAATGGTTTCACTGCTGTGTGGATAGTCATGTGAACTTTCAGGTCTCCCTTTAGTGAAAATGTTTTACCACAAATTGAACAACTAAATGGTTTCTCCCCTGTGTGGATATTCATGTGACGTTTCAAGTTTCCCTTTTGTGAAAATGTGTTACTACACACAGAACAACTAAGTTTCTCCCCTGTGTGGATAGTCATGTGACGTTTCAGGTCTACCTTTCGTGATAATGTTTTACTACACATGGAACAACTAAATTGTTTCACTCCTCTTTTGGATCTAGTGTGTCTCTTCAGACGTACCTTGTGGTCAGAGCTTCCAGCACATTCAGGCGAGCTGATTGATGTATTTCCAGTACTACAGTTCACATCAATTAAAGGTACTTCATTGTTTTGAAGAGGGTTTAAATTTGACTGAGGTTCCTGAGTCTCCTTCCAATCTCTACTGTCATCAGTCTCATCGGTATCGGGTCCTGGATATCTTTCTGCATCTGACTTCCGGTCTGGTTCTGATCCTCCACAATACGGTCCATCAGCTTCTGTTTCCATCTGTTCAGTTTGTCTTTGATGAAGCTCTGAGGACTGAGCTTCTTCTTCATCATCTTCAATCTTTACAGGAGTGAATGAGAACTTGATACCAGCCTCCTCCAGCCCTTGAAGCTGCTCTCCCTCCTGTTCCTCTTTAATGTGTGGGGGCTCTGGGTCCTCCTGTTCCTCTTTTATGTGTGGAGGCTCTGGGTACTCCTGTTCCTCTTTAATGTGTGGGGGTTCTGGGTCCTCCTGGACCTCTTTAATGTGTGGGCACTCTGGGTTAAATGGTTTCACTTCTGTGTGGCTCGTCATGTGAGAGTTCAGGTTTGCCTTTTGTGAAAATGTTTTACTACACGTGGCACAACTAAATGCTTTCAGGACTGTGTGGACAAGCATGTGACGGTTCAGGTTTCTCTTATGTGAAAATTTTTTAGTACACATGGAACAATTAAATGGTTTCACTGCTGTGTGGCGAGCCATGTGAACTTTCAGGTCTCCCTTTAGTGAAAATGTTTTACCACAAATTGAACAACTAAATGGTTTCTCCCCTGTGTGACTATTCATGTGACGTTTCAAGTTTCCCTTTTGTGAAAATGCGTTACTACACACAGAACAACTAAATAGTTTCTCACTTGTGTGGCTAGTCATGTGACGTTTCAGGTCTACCTTTCGTGAAAATGTTTTACCACAAATTGAACAACTAAATGGTTTCTCCTCTGTGTGGATATTCATGTGACGTTTCAAGTTTCCCTTTTGCGAAAATGTTTTACTACACACAGAACAACTAAATAGTTTCTCCTTTGTGTGGATAGTCATGTGACGGTTCAGGTCTACCTTTCGTGATAATGTTTTACTACACACAGAACAACTAAATTGTTTCTCTCCTCTTTTGGATTTAGTGGGTTTCTTCAGACGTACCTTGTGGTCAGAGCTTCCAGCACATTCAGGCGAGCTGATTGATGTATTTCCAGTACTACAGTTCACATCACTTACAGGTACTTCTTTGTTTTGAAGAGGGTTTAGATCTGACTGAAGTTCCTTAGTCTCCTTCCAATCTTTACTGTCATCAGTCTCATCGGTATCAGGTCCTGGATATCTTTCTGGATCTGACTTCCGGTCTGGTTCTGATCCTCCACAATACGGTCCATCAGCTTCTGTTTCCATCTGTTCAGTTTGTCTTTGATGAAGCTCTGAGGACTGAGCTTCTTCTTCTTCATCATCTTCACTCTTTACAGGAGTGAATGAGAACTTGATACCAGCCTCAACCAGCCTTTGAAGCTGCACTCCCTCCTGATGACTGGTCCAGAGTTCCTCCTGTTCCTCTTTAATGTGTGGGGCATCTTCACTCTTTACAGGAGTGAATGAGAACTTGATACCAGCCTCCTCCAGCCTTTGAAGCTGCTCTCCCTCCTGATGACTGGTCCAGAGTTCCTCCTGTTCCTCTTTAATGTGTGGGGCATCTTCACTCTTTACAGGAGTGAATGAGAACTTGATACCAGCCTCCTCCAGCCTTTGAAGCTGCTCTCCCTCCTGATGACTGGTCCAGAGTTCCTCCTGTTCCTCTTTAATGTGTGGGGGCTCTGGGTCCTCCTGTTCCTCTTCTATGTGTGGGGGCTCTGGGTCCTCCTGGTCCAGACTGGAGCTCCAGTCCTGCTGCTCAGGGGGAACCTCTTCTTTAACCACCAACAGCTGCTGGACGTCTGTGGAGAATAATGAAACGCATTCATACGTCTGATGAATCTTATATTAAACTCTCTGTTATTGTCAAGTCAAACATGATTTTTATTTTATAGAAAAATATATAAAAAGATAAGAGGAAAAATAATTGAAAATCAAATAATAAACAAAGCCATTAGTAAAATAGTTAGTATACAGACAATCTGACACTCAGAGAGGAAACAGGGTGGAGCTACGTAGCCACTGGAAATAACCGCGGGGCGCATTAGAAAAGTCCGGTATCAACAAACGGCGCACTGACAGATCAGAGTGTGACAGCAAGATCTGCAGTAGAACTGTGCAAGCGAGACATCTACAAATTTGGAGAGGCAGCCGGTAAGAGTGGCGAAATTTATAAGAACTGAGTGTTGACGATCACTGCCACCAACAGTTTGGTTAACGCGAGCGTTAGCTATGTCACAGGGATCCGTAGCCCATTCACAGCTTGCTTCATTGAACGTAATGACTTAAATGGCTTGATAGGCTGAACCTACCAGAATAAAAAGGAGGAAAAAGTTGTTTTGTCGTTTGAGTGTAATCCTGTTCAAATCTGCGGGTAGATGGATCAATCCCTGTCAAGTGGGGAAACTGCACATGGTAAAAACAAAGAAAACATGACAATTATTTTAGAGGTTTATCACTGAAAATAAAAACATGCTGCTGCTGTCATAAACATCACACAGCAACTTGTGTTGCATTGACTGAACCACTCCCCACCGGCATTTACAGAATCTCAGTAGCAGATGCAGAGACTACATGTTCCACCAACTGTAACTTGCTCCACTGACCGGCTACTTTTAGTTCCCCTCTAGTACACCAACTAAAGGTCATTACGCCATGTTTCATCAAGTTACGTTTTTTTCCACAGTAATCCTTCACCTGTATTCTGCCTGTATTCCTCAGAAAGCAATGACTGTAAGCGTTTTATATTCTTCACGTGTTGTACGATTAGGAATAGTGACTTGTTAGCATTTCAAGGTGAATTGTGAACATAAGGCTGTTTATATTTATCTGCTATTCAGTTAAGATCTATCTATGTTAACATTTCTGAAGTAAAACGCATAGGGAGAACAGTACAGGGACGTTGTCGTGATTGTCATAGTCTTCAACCAATCAGATCATTAGTATGAGAAGCTGGGCGTATTGTTTGACGTGCCAGGGCCTACAAGGTGGTCTGGAAGTACGTCAGCATTAACATGCGCTGTGATTGGTCCGTAGGCCAGTGTTGAGCATTAACATGCGCTGTGATTGGTCCGTAGGCCAGTGTTGAGCATTAACATGCGCTGTGGTTGGAAGGTGGGCCAGCGTGACTTTAGTCAACAGAAAGCTAAACTTGCTGCTAGCAGAACTCAGTAGGAGTAAGAAGACTTCAGGCTGAAACATAAGAGAAGTTATGACATTTAGTAGGAGTAAGAAGACTTCAGGCTGAAACATAAGAGAAGTTATGACATTTTTAGTTTTTTGCTTGGTGTAGTTTTTTTAACACTTAACGGCTGAAGGAGGAGGATAAACGTTCTCACGGAGGGTTATGGGAATGTTTGGCGGGGACGATCCTCACTGGCATCCATGGCCATCGAGAAGGACCTGTTACCTGTTACTAGAACTTAAGCGCACCGGTAAACTTCACAACCGCGTCATTGAACTGTTTGTTAACAAAGTGAGGGGGATGGACTTTGTCTTTAAGTGAACAGCATTTGGTGAGTGAACTGCTTTTTGTGTTTTTACATCTGCAGTAGTGTTGTGTTAATGTGTCTATGGTGTTTTTATTATATAGTTAATATTGTTCCTTCTGATCGTGGCTTGTGCTCTTGAGTGTGCGGTGTTTTAGTGCCACAGTTTTGTTGGATTGTTTTGTCATGTTTTGTTATAACTAAATGTGACTGGTTCTCGCGAATTTGTTCTTGTTGATGTGGACTACATGCATTGTACGTTAATGACGCAGCATCCAGTCATGTGCATATTTATGTAAACGATATCAGATGGCACAGAAGGCCCAGGTAGGAAATGCACGGCCCGCCACTGCTACTCCCCAATGTACTGTAATCTGGTGTATAATTTGACATTGCAACTCTGAGTGAGTGGAGAAACTTAATGATAGAATATATTTCAATGGAAAATCTAATCATTTACAATACAACAGAACACCACTCCATCTGGTCATCGTTCACTATGTTTTTACAAACATGACAGCACCCATTCTATTAATATTAACATTTTTTTCTCTTTTTTTTTGGCTGACTCCAATTGAAACCCCCACGTACATGCATATGAATCTACCCTCATCTCTACTTTGTTGTTTTTATTTCATCTCCAAAAAGGCAGGCAGGCGCGCACACACGTTTTGCTGGCTTGCTGGTCAAGCATCCACTCAGTGTCCTCGAGCAGCGAGACATCTTACACTTTGGATTGCATGACTCTTTTCGCCCCAAAAGTGACAACAAAAAAAGGGCTAATAGTCAACAATAGAGCATTAAGTATTACAACTACACATAAAATAAGTGTTCTACAACACGTGGTGTTTGCTGTCAAATCTAAGAGCCAATCAGCTCTCTGATGTGGCGACAGCCAGGCGTTTCCCATCATGCACTGGGCCACGCAGTCGTTGGAGAGCTACTGCGGCGCCTGGCTCTAAAATCTGCGACCGCCTCGCTCTCGTGAGATTATCGTTGACCACGTGTGCATGACATCAGAGCAGGTCGAGAACAAGGCTGCTGTCGATTAGTCAAAAAATGACCTAACATCTAATCACTTCTCATTGACCCCTGTGGAAAACATCACAGGGTTAAGGAAAGATGGAAAGGAGACTTCATGAGGAGTTAGGAAAAGACAACCGCAGTGTTTAGTAAATCCGACTCCACTTTCACTAAGTCACGTAGTTATGACGAGACGGTGTGTGTGTGTGTGTGTGTTCTGTTGTATTGTAAATGATGGAGGAGGTTAGATTTATGTTAGTGACGTCAGTCTGCAGCGGTGAAACTACAGTTTTTGAAGATGGACTACAAAAAAGATCTTAAATACTTTGTCCGTGTTCTTACAGTGTTGTGTCATATTGACATAAACAACCTGGTTCATAGTATTACTTTATTAACATAAACAACCTGGTTCATAGTATTACTTTATTAATAACATAAACAACCTGGTTCATAGTATTACTTTATTAATAACATAAACAACCTGGTTCATAGTATTAATTTTTTAACGAGGTTGGAATATAAATGAAAGAAGGAATATGAAAGTGAAAAAGGTATTTTTCAGAGTACAAAGCTACTAAACTGTCTCTCTGTTCAGTTTCAAACATGCTGAATTAAATACGTTATTGCACTAACAATGTGTGTATATATGTGTCTCATATCCCTTTATGTTGTGATGGTTTATATGCAGATTATAATCTGATCATAAAAATATGCAGAGAACAGTTTATGAAACACAACTCAGTGTAACCTAGAAGTGTTGACTTGATATGTTTTATTGTAATGAGACAAAATAGTTGATTCAAAAGATGATAATCAGAAACATGAGTCAGACTGAAGAGCTCGTCCAGTTTAACTCTTTCATCAAAGCTTCTGTAGCTGAAGTCAAATAAAAGAATGAGGGCTGAAGCTGCAGTACAACAGTTTTCAGCAACAGCAATGTAATGTTCGTAGCTTTAACAGATTATTGAAAGTATTTCCAAGTTATATCTAGGGTTGGGTACCGGAAACCGGTGCCACTATGGTACCGGTGCCAATACGACCGGTAGCTACCGGACCGAAACGCAACCCAGATGTCGGTGCCTGAGCCGAAACTCCTTTTTTTTTTTTTTACACTACTGACTAGTCCTGGCAGCAGGTTGTATAGCTACAGTAGCTAGCTAGCCATCAACCTTTTAACAGAGAAAAGTCCAAAAGGTAAACGGTCAAAGGTATGGTTGTATTGTGTGATTCAAACAACGCGGCGTGCAGCTAAATGCACCAAAACAACTGCGCGTAAAGAAGAAGAGCCGAACTCCGAGAGAGAAACGCTCCGTTTTCTCCACCAAACCTCGTTGAGGAAACGTCTGTTTTAAATGCTGGAATCTGGACGAGAAAGCTGGCTCCGATTTCTCCGTAGCGGTTAAACATGAGATATAATTCTGTTTTGAGGATCTAACGAACAATCTTTATTAGTTTATTATTTATTCACAGTAACGTTACATCAGTTTGACTGAGGGAAAGGTTAATATTTATAACTTAAGATTTAAATTTTAACTACTTTTACCTGCAGTGATGTCTTATTACTTTTGACCGAATTGTTTGCAATTATATGTGTGTATATATATATATATATATATATATATATATATATATATATATATATATATATATATATATATATATATATATATACACACACACACACAATTATATGTGTATCGGTATTTCTGTATCTGTTATTTTGAGGGTGTGGGTTATACAGTATATCTTTCTTTAACATGTTCACATGTTAATAAATACCAAACTGTGTTTCAAGGCAGTGAATGTATCTTCGGTGTCAAGTTCCGGCTTCTGACCTACTGCATTTCCCCACTTGAAAGGGATTGACCCATCTACACGGATTTTAACTGGATGACAAAACAATTTTTCCTTTTTTTAATCTCTCCTTTTATTATTGAGATTCAGTTCATCAAGCCATTCCTTGACATTCCGCTTCACTGAAGCAAGCTCCATTCGAGCAAAGCTCCATGCAGCAAAAAGAGAGGTGAAAAACCTTTAAATAAAAAGAAAACACACATTTCAATATGCCAGCAAACACTTTCAACACGTGATCCAGCGCCCGTGCATTCTGTCTACACACAACCTACGTCACCACATGGTCCCCAGCTGTGCCTCCACCAACATGTCAACAAACATTTCACTTTTGCCACACGTGAACGGGCTGTGGAGCCCCGTGACGTATTTAGAGCTGCTGGTGGCAGTGATCATCAACAGTCAGTCACTTATAAGTTCTCCTCTCACCGGCTGCCTCTCCGGACTCGTAGATGTGTCTTTGCTGTTGTCGCAGGTCTTCTGCTGCGTTCTGATCCGGCCGCTCGGCGTTCCTTTAATCCCCACTTTAAGTGCGCCCCGCGGTGCTTCCGGTGCCTACAAGCTCCGCCCCTTTTCCTCTCGAGTCAGATTGCTTGCACTAACATTTAATTAAATGCTTTGTTTATTATTTAATTTGCGATTATTTCTATCTTCCTGGTTGCTTTATTAATTTACAATTACTTTTATTTTCCTTACATTTTCTTACTTTTTATATAAAATAAAAATCATGTTTGACTTCACATTGGGTGTGTCAAAGTGAAAGAACTGTTTAAGAAAGGGTAAGATCCAATTACAACACAAGATACAAGGACTAAATAAGAGGCACAGACCTTTTATTTGACTACCTAGATTCTATTGGAGGCACCGCCAGTTAATTCAGTTTTTAGAATAAGAGAGCAACGGTTGTATGAACCATTATATTCATTTATGAAAACAGGTCATATCATCACTTTTAAAACTACCCAGCACCCATAGTACTACTACACCAAGCAGATTCACATAATACTATATATATATATATATATATATATATACATACACATATATATACACATATATACACACACACACACACACACACACACACACACCCGTCCTTTGGAGTCTGGACCCTATTAAGTCCAAAAGTACTCAAGTCTGTACTGAGCGTACTTGGTATTGAGAAACGAACCTATTTCCTGAATCAGTCACGTGGTACGGCCGGCTCGCGAGGCTTCAAACGTCACACATACGTTCAACGTTCAAATCAACACAAGATACGAGCTTCACAAAAATCTTCCTGATTACTCGACACACGCTTCAAAGCCTCGACACGAAAGGACACGTCACTACCTAACAGAACAAAGACCACCAACCTGCTCTTTGTATCCGGACTTCCGGGTTGAAAACAGCGTCCAGTAGTCTCCGTTGTCGCTCGTTCTCCTCTTTTGATCTAGAAAGTTCCTCCTCGTTCTCTGCTGTCGTTCTTTCAAACAGCATTTTGACTTTAGACATTTTCACAACGACAGAAACGTTTCCTCCACACAAACTCCGTCACTAACCCCGTTTCCTCTCCATTGAACTGGGACGAGCTGTGTCTGTTTGCAGCATGCTAAGCTAACTTCAGTATCTCTGTAGGCTACCGGGAGATGAGTCAGAGGAACAACATCCGGGAACAAAGGTGAACATCTAGAAGTCCATTCAGAAGGTTTATCCAGACATACAGAGACTCTGCTGGATCAGTACTGAAGGAGCTACCTTCACTTTATCAACACAACAACGAGACGCTGCTGTTGCTCCTGACGGGAGCCGCCATGTTGCTAACGGAGGAGCATCCGGGTCAGCTGCAGCTTGCGGGGTCACCTTCAAAATAAAAGCTTTCAGACGCTTACATGTGCTTTTAATATGGAAGCCCATTTTCGAAATTTACACAGTTTAGATTCCAAACACTATTATTTGTTTTTTGTTATTTGCACATAAAGGGAAGATAGGAATATGTGGAAGAATCTATAAAAGAAAATATTTGGCTGGTCGTGTTCTTTTACTGTCAACGTTTTGAAAAATGTATTTACTGTTACCATATGCATGGTGCACACTTTTACAGATGCATCTATATGTAGCTGGCTGGGTTAACCTATGACGCTCTTCTTTGTGTTCTTGGCGTTTTCAATTAAGAAGCAGGAAGCGGAACTGGGTCTCAGGTGTTTAGTTTTAATCTGGTAAAAGATATAAAGCGTCACAAAATCATCATCAGCTGCTGGTGTGTGTGCTTGGCTCCCCGTCTCTTTCAGTTGGAAAGAATTAGAACGCGTGCACGAGCACACAGGTAACTACACTGAACACATACATACAAACCCCAAATTACACAGAGATACGAACCCAACATGATTTGTTGAAATTCCATAAATCAGCATTAGATGCAGACTTATGCGCTGTGCCGTTAAACACAGGTTAGCCAGTGGAAGAGTGGAGACGTAAAGAAAGGTAAACAAAGAGGACACACGTGGGCGTTCAGCCTGGTGAATTACATGTAGTCAGAAACATAAAGGATTAATTAAAGATGGAACATGAAATCAGAAGATATTTATTTATGTATTTATCAATCATTTCGTTTTGCTATTAAAGCTGTTTTGACAAAAACAAGTAAAGATTATTTATTTAGATTTATTTCTGATTTTAAAAGTGTGATAAAAAATGTACTTAATTAATACTGGTTCAAAACTATTCAACATGTATAATATTGTGGTTATCCTCTCTGAGGAGGAGGTGGAGGCCATAATCCAGGTGGTACATACTGAGGGAGAAGCACCAACTACAGAGCTCTGGGCCTTTTTTGACGTTTTACACTCTGGTGCACTGACCTGTTTTCACCACCAGGGGTCAGCAGTCAGTAACTCTTCATGTCTGAGGGACAGCAGGGCCCTCTTCCTCGTACATGGCTTACTGAGTTAGCCGGATAATTTTCAGGATAAGATGACGCAGGTCAGGCTTTTCGGTTCCACGAAGCAAGTTTGGAAAAATCACCATAGCAACACAATCATATCCCTTAACAGGTTTACTTTAATTCACTGGATAAGCTGGCCACTCCCACCGGACAAAAAAAGGCAGCTCCCTTCCTCATTGATGAAGGAGCGATATTAGTTATATTAGTTTTATTGGGACAGAGTTCTTCCAGATCGCCAAGATCCGTTCTCACATCATCATGACTTCCTGTACGAGCGCTATCGATTCTGCCATCAAGGAATCATTTATTTACGAGACCTTCTGGAGCCGTACATTGAACACCACACGCCCAGCCTAGCATTGACCGTCTCACATACTGTATGCATAGACTGGATCACATACTGTATGCAGACTGGATCACAGAGTGTCTCACATACTGGATCATAGCCTTGAGCTTTTTTGTTTGTACAGTGTCGGCGATGTGGAGAACATCGGGAAAGCCGCTGCATGCCGTGGTCACTGACTTGTGGTGGTCATTAAAACACTTCCCGCTGGGTTGCAACTCCAAATCAACGTCTCTCCTCGTCATTTTTACAACAGACCGAAGCAGCTTCAAACGTCACTGTGAACGTCACATGTAAGCAACGAGAGCTAGTTGATCAACGATGTCAGGGTTGCACAAATGATTGTATAACTAATCTTTTGTTTCACTGCAGCAACTACAACTGCTGCTCCTGCAGCTGTAGCAACTACAACTGCTGCTCCTGCAACTGTAGCAACTACAACTGCTGCTCCTGCAACTGTAGCAACTACAACTGCTGCTCCTGCAACTGTAGCAACTACAACTGCTGCTCCTGCAACTGTAGCAACTACAACTGCTGCTCCTGCAACTGCAACTGTAGCAACTACAACTGCTGCTCCTGCAACTGTAGCAACTACAACTGCTGCTCCTGCAACTGTAGCAACTACAACTGCTGCTCCTGCAACTGTAGCAACTATAACTGCTGCTCATACAACTGTAGCAACTACAACTGCAGCAACTACAACTGCAAATGCAGCAACAACATCTTCAAGCGGAGTGCGCCACAAGATCAGTCTCATCACCGCATCCTGTCTGGTAGCGTTGTCATGGCTACTGGTCGACGCCTCGTACGGCTTCGTCTTGTTATTGTAAACACTGGGATGTTGGAAAATAATTAATATTTCAATTACTTTTTCTTTTTGAGAAATACTTATCATACTGACAGTTTGTCTTGTTTTGGCCTGTTTACGGTCATGGAATATATCAATGTATATATATATATATATAGTGTTGAATGATCGTAGGGTGAATGAAAAGTCGAAAAGTACATTTGTGTATGTGTACAACATAACCTGCATCAAATACTAGAGACTGCGGATTTCTCCAGATCTCTGTGTCTGGATAGGGAATCCACCAGTTCTTTGGAAAACTGGACTTAATAAACTGTTTTACCAAAAGAGGAGAACAATCACAAATGGGACTCAAATGGGACTCAAATGGGACTCAGTGACAAGACTCTGAGATCGTTTGGAACATCGCAAGCTAACAGAAATGGGACATTTTGACAAAGCAGAGCAGGGAAGCTATGGTGTAAAGATAAGGTTTGAGTAAACAGCAACTACTGTCACTGTAACTGCAATACAACCGTCGCAGGTAAAAGCCAATGAGAGGAGGCTAACGGCCGCTCATGTAGAATAGCGTTATTTTCCGCTATTTTGACAGAAGTGTCTCGGTATGTTTTACCTTAACGCGAAACACAACTTGATATTTTAAATTTGTGTCCGGCAATATATTACTACGTTTATTTAAGTAAACTTTACTGTTATGTTTAAGATATTCTTCATATCTCATCCTGTTTTGCATTTATTATTTTAAATGAATATATTTTTTATATAAAGCGCTTCCTTAGTAATGAAAAAGAGAGGTTTAGGAGAGGATGGTTCATGTTTGCAATACTGAACTACCAGAAGCCATAAGAATAGCATCTGTTTTTTTAGTGAAAGTTATCCTGACAAAACTACACTTACACTATACATAGGGTACTTCATAGGTCATACTTACACTGTATGATTTTCAAATGTTGGCATGCACCAAGATTAAGATACAAGCTACATTTACAGTATACAACCTGTATGATTCAATGCCTTTCACATTCATATCAATATTAGCCATGGTTTTGGCTGGCATCAGTTAAAGTCACTTAAGTTTAAGGCTTTATCCCATTGTGAAGGACATCAATGGCAGACTGGCCGTTGTAAGATGTTTTTAAACGAATACATGCCTAAAGTAAGTAGTGTACAGCTCTAATATCAAAAGTAGAATAATTAGTGATTGCTCAGTGTTCTCTTGCTTTGGGAGAATGTAAATAATTTGTGATGAAAAGCACTATGGCACCAATCACTTGCTTATCTATTTAACTCTCAGGATTAGTCACTAAAAAAAAATGTTGTCTCTGAATTTATTGTCTAAATCCTCAGACATATCCACACATCTACATCATCATTTTTCTCATTAGTGTATATAGTACATTTGTTCTTAGACAGTTTAGATACCAAACAATATTATTGGTTTTGTTATTTGCACATAAAGGGAAGATAGGAATATGTGGAAGAATCTTTAAAAGAAAATCTTTGGCTGGTCGTATTTTTTTTTACTGTCAACGTTTTGAAAAATGTATTTACTGTTACCACATGCATGGTGCACACTTTTACAGATGCATCTATATGTAGCCAGTACTATGTTGTCATTTTCTTTTATTGGCAAAGTTTAGAAAACTCTAGTACTGTATTGTTACCATTTGGTTTTACAGATGCATCTAGAAAAAATAAAGAAATTATCCTTTATTAATCCCCTTAGGGAAATTCTTCTCTGCATTTGACCCATCCTTGGTTAAGGAGCAGTGGGCTGCCCTGTGAGGCGCCCGGGGCTATATGTAGCTGGGGGGGGGGGGGGGGGGGGGGTAACAGACAGGGGAAAAACCAGGACAATCCAACAAGGGGACAGGAGACAGACAGGGCTTAAATACAAGAGGGTAACGAGGAACAGGTGGAAAACACTGAGGGCAGCACAGGTGAAAGGAATACACAATCAGGGAACAGGGCAGACAGACAATCACCGACAATCACAGGGGAGGAAGTGCAGGAACACAGAGGACACCCAAGACAAGGACTTCACAATAAGACAGGACACCAGACAAAACAACATCATGACACTACTTGGCTCCACGTCTCTGTCAGTTGGAAAGAATTAGAAAATGCGTGCACGAGCACACAGGTAGCTACGCTGAACACATACATACAAACCCCAAATTACACAGAGATACAAACCCAACATGTTTTGATGAAATTCATAAACTGTGTCTACCAGTGGTGGCTGGTGGATTTTTTTTGGGTAGGGCTAGCCAATCAATTTCAGCAGTAGCATTACTACTTTTTATAGTAGCATTACTACTTTGCAGATTTGATCATTTATTCCAACACTGACATAATAAGGACATCTTATTCATACAATTCAGTATATTAATATATATATCATACAATAATATTCAGTATAATATGATATATAAATACGCGCCGTCCTGAACCCTCCAAGTGCCGACTGCTTCGCCCAGACATCAGAATTCTGACCAAAACAAACCCCTCACGTCACTTCCTCCCGGTCACATTATACAGCCAACAAAATAAAAGTAATACAAATAACAATAACAGTCCCATTTAAAACCCGTGTTCCTGTTAAGGCCGACAATTCCATTGCCAGTACAGCACTTAGTGTAAAAGAAAATAAACAAACGTGTTTCCTCTTTTATCAGTGCTGTAACAGAGGCCGGTGTTGCGGTTTAACAGGTGACCCTGTTAACTGGTGACTTTCAGTCGTTTTCGTAGTTACGACACCAGGATCCTGTTCGTGGACTTCAGCTCTGCTTTCAACACCATCATCCCGTCTCTGCTGCAGGACAAGCTCTCCCAGCTGCACGTGCCCGACTCCACCTGCAGGTGGATCACAGACTTCCTGACTGACAGGAAGCAGCACAGGAGGCTGGGGAAACACGTTTCAGGCTCTCGGACCACCAGCACCGGTTCCCCCCAAGGCTGCGTTCTTTCCCCTCTGCTCTTCTCGCTGTACACCAACAGCTGCACCTCCAGTCACCAGTCCGTCAAGCTCCTGAAGTTCGCGGATGACACCACCCTCATTGGACTCATCTCTGGTGGGGACGAGTCCGCCTACAGGTGGGAGACTGACCACCTGGAGACCTGGTGCAGCCAGAACAACCTGGAGCTCAACGCTCTGAAGACAGTGGAGATGGTTGTGGACTTCAGAAAGAACGCAGCCCCACCCGCCCCTCTCATCCTGTGTGACTCCCCCGTCGACGCTGTGGAGTCCTTCCGCTTCCTGGGCTCCATCATTTCCCAGGACCTCAAGTGGGAACTGAACACCAGCTCCATCGCCAAGAAGGCCCAGCAGAGGATGTTCTTCCTGAGGCAGCTGAGGAAATTCAACCTGCCGAAGAAAATTATGGTGCAGTTCTACACTGCCATCGTTGAGTCCATCCTCTGCTCCTCCATCACCGTCTGGCACACCGCAGCCACTGCCAAGGACAAGGCCAGGCTGCGGCGCATCATCCGCTCTGCTGAGAGGGTGATTGGCTGTAATCTGCCATCCCTCCAGGACTTGTTCGCCTCCAGGACTCTGAGGCGAGCTAGGAAGATTGCAGCTGACCCCTCTCACCCTGGACATATCCTGTTCGAGTCCCTCCCCTCTGGCAGGAAAATTAAACAACACAGGATTCACGAGGACAGCTACGTCTTATCTAGAAAGTCATCAGTTAACAGCCTGTTAAACCGTAACACCGGCATATGCGATCTTTACAACGTTACCGTTAGTGTCGATGTAGTGTAGCATCATAATCATATCAACTGGGAGAGCTTTGTTCCAACAAACAAACAAACAAAAAAGCTCCTGCATGTCTCCCTGATCACTCTGAGCGCACTGCAGCCCCGCCCCCTTAAGCCCCGCCCCCTTGAGCCCCGTCTCTGTATGAGAGAGAGAGGGAGCAGTGAGTGCCTCTGATCCGCGTTATTTTAATAAAGTATCAATACAAAAAATATGCAAAATCGTATTGTTTTTACCACGCTACCTTTTTAGTATTTAGTGCAATATTACAGAGTAATGTAAAATAAGTATTTAAATCGGCTCAGGCACAGAAAGGAAGCACCGAAATCTGCATTGCTTTTCGGTCCGGTAGGTCCGACCGGTAGTAACCGGTCGTTCCACCGGTCCGGTGGATCTGGGACCAGGTGTTTTACCTGTAGTTTCTCTTAAAGGTCTTCTCTCAAACGGGTGTTGGAGGAGAGATTATACAGAGTTAGCGTTTGGTTTTCTGTGAAGAGCAGCGCTCCTGCTCGCTGCTGTCATGTTGTTATCATGGTGGCGCCTCGTCTGCCCGAGGAGACAGAGACACATGAACGCAAAGCCGTGGGGCTTGATGAGAATAACCCTCCCGGAAGTCTTTTTTAGGGAGCTGATTGGATCAATTGTATGTGATTCATTTATTTCTTTAATCAGTGATTGGCTAAACTGCGTATTAGACCCGTCTTCCTTGGGCAGAATCGATCGAGCCCCACGACGTGCACGAGCCCCAGAGAAGTGCACGTGAGCAGCTCAGAGGTGCACTAGCAGAGGAGGAAAAGCAGGAAAAGCAGATATTTGGCGCAGATATCCTATTTTACAAATATGACTGGGTATATTCCATAGCTCAAATAATAATAATAATAATATTATAAATATATATATATATATATATTGGTGGCTCAAGGTGGGTGGGGCCAAGCCCCGTTGCCCTCTATTGGCCTGCCACCACTGGTGTCTACCTTAATCTGACACATTTACATACAGGGCATGCGGAAGGCAATCCGTCGCTCCGCGCAAGAAAACGAGAGTGCAGATATACGTGCACTTCACCGAGTGGACACACAGTTGGTTCATGATTTTACTTTATTAACTATTTTAAGAACTAATGTTCATTACAGAACTTTCTAACAAACTACAACTACATTAAACATTCTCAATATGAAATGATTATTCTGTCGTAATCATATTTTGTAGAACAACTATTTGTTTTAATTAACTGATTTATTAAATAAATGTTTACTTCATAACCTACTTCATAACCCCAAATATATGCTTAATATTTATTGATTTCATTTAATTACCATAAAAGAAACTCAGATAACAGGGTAGGAATCATATCAGTGAACAAACAAATTATAAATATAACTTCCATTAACAACCATTAAACATGATCACACATATTTAGTTTCAAAAGAAAAACAGGCTGCTGCAGCTTAGCTACAAACACTGGGTCAAATACGGAAGAACAGCATTGAACTGAAGTCATTTTGGTGAAAATATTGGCTGAACTTTTCAACTTTTTGAGCGCCACCATGAAAACAATTAGAACAGATTAATGTTTTATTACAATGGTAGTAAATCAAAGAGAAAGTTTAACCAACAAAAGGTAAAATATTCACATCCTAAAAGAAGAAGAAAAATGGATGGAGATAATTAAACACAATTCTTTTCTCAATTCAGTCATTCTTCAGTTATGGAACAAAACTGCAGTTTCTAGTAAAACTACATCAAGGAACATTTAAACAGGAGAGAAAATGTTAAATATTTCCCTCAGTTTCATCACCTATAATTCAGCTCAAACCATAGTGCTGCATAGGGGACATGGAATACTTTGACAAGTAAGAAAAAGAATATAATTAATATATACATGACGTTCCATAACACATGAAACATGAGTCAATATCATAGAAACAAATACCAAGAGAATTTAAATTGATGTGTAGCTTCATCTTTGCTGAATAAACTTATTTTGCAGTCTGTATCAGCCTGACAGTTTTTAAGTGTTTAACTGTCTCATTTATTTCTGATCTCATCAATACACTTGTGATTTCATAAATAACAGAGACGAGAGAATCTTGTTGAGCAAACTCCACGACTAATTTGTTTCTCTAGTGTGGACTTCTAAATGTTGTTTCAGAGTTTGTGCTCGTGAAAATGTTTTACTACACAAGGAACAACTAAATGCTTTCACTCCTCTGTGGCTAATCATGTGAACGTTCAGGTCTCCCTTTCGTGAAAATGTTTTACTACAAAGGGGACAAATAAATTGTTTCTCCCCTGTGTGGTTACTCGTGTGATATTTCAGTTGTCCCTTTTGTGAAAATGTTTTACTACACACGGAACAACAAAATGGTTTCTCCTCTGTGTGGATAGTCATGTGACGGTTCAGGGCTCCCTTTTGTGAAAATATTTTACTACACACGGAACAACAAAATGGTTTCTCACCTGTGTGGATATTCATGTGACGTTTCAGGTCTCCCTTTTGTGAAAATTGTTTACTACACACGGAGCAACTAAATGTTTTCTCACCTGTGTGGATAGTCATGTGACGTTTCAGGTCTCCCTTTTGTGAAAATGTTTTACTACACAAGGAACAACTAAATAGTTTCTCCCTTGTGTGGATATTCATGTGACGTTTCATGTCTCCCTTTCGTGATAATGTTTTACTACACACGGAACAACTAAATGGTTTCTCCCCTTTGTGGATAGTCCTGTGACATTTCAGGGCTCCCTTTTGTGAAAATGTTTTACTACACAAGGAACAACTAAATAGTTTCTCCCGTGTGTGGATAGTCATGTGACGTTTCAGGTCTCCCTTTCGTGATAATGTTTTACTACACACAGAACAACTGAATGGTTTCACTCGTGTTTTGGATCTAGTGTGTCTCTTCAGACGTACCTTGTGGTCAGAGCTTCCAGGACATTCAGGCGAGCTGATTGATGTATTTCCAGTACTACAGTTCACATCACTTACAGGTACTTCATTGTTTTGCAGAGGGTTTGAGTCTGACTGAGGTTCCTGAGTCTCCTTCCAATCTTTACTGTCATCATTCTCAGGTTCAGACGAGTCGTCAGTCTCATCAGTATCTGGTCCTGGATGTCTTTCTGGATCTGACTCTCTGTCTGGTTCTGATACTCCACAATCCGCTCCATCAGCTTCTGTTTCCATCTGTTCAGTTTGTCTTTGATGAAGCTGTGAGGACTGAGCTTCTTCTTCATCATCTTCACTCTTTACAGGAGTGAATGAGAACTTGATACCAGCCTCCTCCAGCCATTGAAGCTGCTCTCCCTCCTGACTGGTCCTGAGTTCCTCCTGTTCATCTTTAAGATGTGGGGGCTCTGGGTCCTCCTGTTCCTCTTTAAGATGTGGGGGCTTTGGGTCCTCCTGTTCCTCTTTAATGTGTGGGGGCTTTGGGTCATCCTGTTCCTCTTTAATGTGTGGGGGCTCTGGGTCATCCTGTTCCTCTTTAATGTGTGGGGGCTCTGGGTCCTCCTGTTCCTCTTTAATGTGGGGGGGCTCTGGGTCCTCCTGTTCCTCTTTAATGTGTGGGGGATCTGGGTCGTCCTGGTCCTCTTTAATGTGTGGGGGATCTGGGTCGTCCTGGTCCTCTTTAATGTGTGGGGTCTCTGGTTCCTCCTGGTCCAGACTGGAGCTCCAGTCCTGCTGCTCAGGGGGAACCTCTTCTTTAACCTCCAACAGCTGCTGGACGTCTGTGGAGAACAATAAAATACCTTCAAACGTCTGAGTAATCTTATATTAAACTCTCTATTATTTAAGAGGTGTGTCACTGAAAAAGCGGAGAATTAGTTGTAAATGAGAAGCATGACCCCTAAATAAAAACATGCTGCTGCTGTCGTAAACATCACACAGCAACTCGTGTTGCATTGACTGAACCACTCCCCACCGGCAGTAACAGACCCTCAGTAGCAGAGACTACATGTTCCACCAACTGTAACTTGCTCCACTGACCGGCTACTTTTAGTTCCCCTCTAGTACACCAACAAAGGTCATGTGTAGCTAATATAGTGAAAGAAGAAGTATACATATAATTGATTTGGTATGAACCACACCACATGGTGCCTCATTGGACGAGTCCCACTAGGAACCCCAGGGAGTCCCTGTGACACGGTCACGACGTCACCAGGACTATTTACGTGGTGCATTCCTTCACCCTGCGCCGTCCATGAGACTCACGTTGCTCAAAGGAGGTGAAACAACGTTGGTGCCTTTAAAGAAAACACCCTGAGGGAATAGAACTACATTCTCTGGTTGAACAACAGACTGCTTCTGGATCCTGAAGGAGAAACAGATAACTTGCCCTGTGCTCCTCTACTTTAACTTGCAGAATGAACACCACTAAATTCCTGGATTCTTTAAGGAGACATTCGTTGTTTTCTCCTCCGCCAGATGAGAATCAAGTAAGAGGCTTTTGTCTGGGCAGAGATAGGTCACAGTGTGTTTGTAACCTTGTTTGTTTTGGTTTAAGTTTAATTGAAACTATTTACCGTGTTATTGTGTATTTTATGGACCGTTGAGTCTCGTTCAGTTCAGTGTAACACAACTGTTGTGCTGGTTGCTGCTGTAATAGTGTTGTTCCACGCTGCTGAGCTTTGTTGAGTTTTAATCCTCCACAATGAGTAAAGTCAGTAGACGTAGAGATGTAGTACAGTAAAAAGTACAATATGTGAGGTACATATTGTACTTTTTACTGTACTACATCTCAGAGGTACATATTGTACTTTTTACTGTACTACATCTCAGAGGCACATATTGTGAGATGTAGTACAGTACAAAGTGTATCTCTGAGAAGTAAGTAAGTCAACTTTATTTATATTGCACTTATCAGAGACAAAGGTCAAAGTGCTGTACAGGAGTCAAGGAAAACACGTAAATTAAACCAGATTGACAATAACAGGGGCCAAAACATTTCAACAGTTAAGAGAGCACAGTAAAATACACATTAAAAGATGGTGCATTAAAAACACACTCAAACTAATAAGGAAAATAAACAAATAAAAACCCGAAAAAAATCAGGCCATAGAGCATATGTTTAACTAAACGAAATGTAAACAGGTATGTCTTTAGTTGTTTCAAAATGACAATATCGAACCAATATGTACCTCTGAGGTCTAGTACAGTAAAAAGTACAATATGTATGTTATTTTTATTCACAAGTAGTATTGTTTAATTGTAGCTGTTTACTTAGTCTTTAGTTTGTTAATTGGGTAATGCTGTGGGCACCTGGTGTACTTAATGGAGTAGGCGGGTACAGGACCGGGATGCACCTGGGTAGGCTTATGATTTTTTACCAGCACAGCGATGGCGTCAGCAACAGATCACGAGGGAGAAGCAGCATGGAGGACTCCTGCATGGACCCTGCATTCTTTTAGCTGCGTCATTTACAGAACCTACGGTGCATCAAGTGGCTTTTGGTTTATATTTATTTTATTTTATTCACGGGAAAAATAGCCACTACAATGTGCCTCTGAGATGTAGTACAGCAAAAAGTACAATATTCACCATTGAGTTGCTGTACAGTAAAGAGAACAATATGTACTTCTGAGATATATCTTAAGAGTACAACATGTACCTCTGAGATGTAGCACAGCAAAACATACAATATTCACCATTGAGGTGTAGTTCAGTAAAAAGTACAATATGTACCTCTAGAATGTAGTACAGTAAAAACTATGAACGTTTATAAATACTGCAGTACAGTACCTGTAACTCTACCTCAGTACATGATGTAATACTTCAGTACCTGTAACTCTACCTCAGTACATTATGTGAATACTGCAGTACAGTACCTGTAACTCTACCTCAGTACATGATGTGAATACTTCCTCCAGAACTGCTTCCATCAGTTTAAAGTGATGAAGAAACAAACAGAACCAACCTGCTCTTTGTATCCGGACTTCCGGGTTGAAAACAGCGTCCAGTAGTCTCCGTTGTCGCTCGTTCTCCTCTTTTGATCTAGAAAGTTCCTCCTCGTTCTCTGCTATCGTTCTTTCAAACAGCATTTTGACTTTAGACATTTTCACAACGACAGAAACGTTTCCTCCACACAAACTCCGTCACTAACCCCGTTTCCTCTCCATTGAACTGGGACGAGCTGTGTCTGTTTGCAGCATGCTAAGCTAACTTCAGTATCTCTGTAGGCTACCGGGAGATGAGTCAGAGGAACAACATCCGGGAACAAAGGTGAACATCTAGAAGTCCATTCAGAAGGTTTATCCAGACATACAGAGACTCTGCTGGATCAGTACTGAAGGAGCTACCTTCACTTTATCAACACAACAACGAGACGGTGCTGTTGCTCCTGACGGGAGCCGCCATGTTGCTAACGGAGGAGCATCCGGGTCAGCTGCAGCTTGCGGGGTCACCTTCAAAATAAAAGCGTTCAGAAGCTTCTATGTGCTTTTAATATGGAAGCCCATTTTCGAAACTGATGAAAAAAAGCAGGATCTGGCCAGGGGGTCCAGTCCGGCACGCAGGATAATTGTTAAAATTGCAGAGAAACAAAAAACTAAAAAAATCTAGCTGAGCCAGGGCTTGAACAACCGAACCTCTGTCGTGTTGATGAGATTTTGGCGGTCCCCGAGGAGTTCCTTGAGTTGATACCTATGACAGACACCACTACAGCCAATTACATTGTTATTCCTCTCGTAGACGCGCTGGACCGGGTCGGAGTGGACTGGACCCGTGTTGTCAGTGTGGTACAGACGGTGCACCATCAATGATCGGAAGAAAAACAGGCGTTGTGACGAAATTCAGGGAGAAACTACAAGCTGCAAATGGAGGATAACGTTGTGGGACATTTCACTGTATTTTGCACCAGGAGGCATTGTGTTGCAAGTCGTTGAAAATGGATGACGTCATGAAAGTGGCGTCACAAATGCGTCACAAAGCGAGGGAATCTGCAGAGGAGAGCCCAGGCAGATAAACAGTGGGCTGGTGTCTGCATTTTTGTTTTTTATGTTTCTAGTTTATTGGAGAAATACCGTAAAATAGGTTTTATCATCCAAAAACCTTCACCAATGATTTAAACATAGAGAAATATTGTCGTTATGTATGCGTTATTATGTTGTGATTTTACTGGTCTGGCCCACTTGAGATCAGAATGGGCAGCATGTGGCCCCTTAACTAAAATGAGTTCGACACCCCTGCTGTAAGTCATAATTATGATGCTTGGCATCTCATAATTATGAGATACTGTCTCATAATTTTGACTTAGTATCTCATAATTATGAGATACTGACTGAGGGTGGGTGTAACAAAGCAGAGCAGTGAAGCTATGGCGAAGAAACAGTGAACCAGGTGAAGTAAAGATAAGGTTTGAGTAAACAGCAACTACTTGTCACTGTAACTGCCATACAACCTTCGCAGGTAAAAGCCAATGAGAGGAGGCTAACAGCCGCTCAACAACATGTAGAATAGCGTTATTTTCCGCTATTTTGACAGTAGTGTCTCGGTATGTTTTACCTTAACGCAAAACGCAACTCTGTGTTTTGATGTCATCGATTTGTGATGAAAAGCACTATGGCACCAATCACTTGCTTATCTATTCAACTCTCAGGATTAGTCACTCCAAAAAACATTTTGTCTCTGAATTTATTGGCTAAATTCTCAGACATATCCACACATCTACAGCATCATCGTCGTCATTTTCTTACTAGTACATTTGTTCTTACACAGTTTAGATACCAAACATTATTATAATTTTGTTGTTGTTATTTGCACATAAAAGGGAAGATAGGAATATGTGGAAGAATCTTTAAAAGAATATCTTTGGCTGGTCGTGTTCTTTTACTGTATTTACTGTTACCATATACATGGTGCACACTTTTACAGATGCATCTATATGTAGCAGGCTGGGTTACGCCTATGACACTCTTCTTTGTGTTCTTTGCATTGTCAATTAAGAAGCAGGAAGCAGACCTGGGTCTCAGGTGTTTAATTTTAATCTGGTAAAAGATATAAAAAGTCACAAAATCATCATCAGCTGCTGGTGTGAGGCTGTTTGGCTCCCCGTCTCTGTCAGTTGGAAAGAATTAGAACACGCGTGCACAAGCACACAGGTAGCTACGCTGAACACATACATACAAACCCCAAATTACACAGAGATACGAACCCAACGTGTTTTAATGAAATTCATAAACTGTGTCTACCTTAATCTGGTACATTTACATACAGGGCATGCGGAAGGCAATGCGTCGCTCAGCGCAAGAAAACAAGAGTGCGCAGATATATGCACACTTCACTAAACAGAATCAATAAGTTTCTCATTGCACAGCTCCTGTCTTACTCTGTTGCTCTGCAGCACTGTTTCTAGTGCAACTTGTCTTAAGGAGAGCTTTTATCCAATCAGATTTCACCTCCTATGTCTCTATGGAAGGAGAAAGGCCCGAGGTCTTCTAGCTGGCTTTTGCAGATTAAAGTACATGGGGACGTTGTGGTGATTGTCACATCTTTAGTGTGACATGCTGGGCGTATTCTTTGACATGCCAGGGCCTGTGAGGTGGCCTGGAAATATGTTAGCATTAACATGCAATGTGATTGGTCAGTGGGCTAGCGTGACTTCATTCAACAGAAAGCTACCTACTGATTCGTGGCTCGTGCTCTTGAGTGTGCTGTGTTTTAGTGCCACAGTTTTGTTGGATTGTTTTGTCATGTTTTGTTATAACTAAATGTGACTGGTTCTTGTGAATTTGTTCTTGTGGACAACATGCATTGTACGTTAATGACGCAGCATCCCGTCATACGCATATTTATGTAAATGATATCAGACAACACAGAAGGAACAGGTAGAAAATGTACAGCCCACCACTGGGATTGGGACACACAGCTGGTTTTCATGTTGGCCCAATCTCAATCTCCTCACTCAGGAGGTTCAGTTCTGTCCCGCTGTCAAACTGTTGAGTGTTTGAGTCTCTCGCAGACATTTTGAGCCCTTTGTGAACCCTTCCTGTAAATCAGCATTACATTACACCATCTTTGTGAAATACAGCTTCATTAAGTCCCAACCTCACCTGGCTCTATGTTTCTCCCTCTTCAACCTCGTAGAGTTCTCAGACATGGTGAAGATGGAGAAGAAACCAAAGAAGTAAGGTCACAAGGTCAATCCGTGCTCCGGGGTGTGACAGAGAGTGTGAAAGATAGGAGGAGAGGAAGACGTCAGAACATCACTAAAAGATTCTCCTCCTCCTGTGGATCAAGAATTGTTCTAGAATATTTCTAGGGAATTATACAAACCGATGGGATCTGTAAAATGAAGTGTCATCAAAGTTTCAGTAACAAAGTAAACTTGCATACGTGTATTTGTATGTAGATTTTAAAACATTGCACAGCTAAATGCATTTTTAAACAGATGTATTTGTACAGAGTTTTTAGTTTGGCTTAGTTTCCTCCATTACAGACACACAGTATGTTGTCATTGTTTAAAAAAAAAAGATTCATCATGTTTTTTTTAATAAACACAAGAGAAAGAGGAACGGAAACTTCCATCATTAATCTTTCACAACTGGAAGAAACTCATTTTATTCTCTGTGGACTCTCATGTGTCTCTTCAGAAGTCCCTTTACTGTAAATCGTTTCCCACATTCATCACAACTGAATGGCTTCTCTCCTGTGTGGACTCTCATGTGTGACTTCAGACTTCCCGACTCTGTAAATCTGTTCCCACAAACATCACAACTGAATGGCTTCTCTCCTGTGTGGACTCTCATGTGTGACTTCAGATTTCCCTGGTCTGTAAATCTGTTCCCACATTCATCACAACTGAATGGCTTCTCTCCTGTGTGGACTCTCATGTGTCTCTTCAGACTTCCCTGTACTGTAAATCTGTTCCCACATTCATCACAACTGAATGGCTTCTCTCCTGTGTGGACTCTCATGTGTGACTTCAGACTTCCCGACTCTGTAAATCTGTTCCCACAAACATCACAACTGAATGGCTTCTCTCCTGTGTGGACTCTCATGTGTGACTTCAGATTTCCCTGGTCTGTAAATCTGTTCCCACATTCATCACAACTGAATGGCTTCTCTCCTGTGTGGACTCTCATGTGTCTCTTCAGACTTCCCTGTACTGTAAATCTGTTCCCACATTCATCACAACTGAATGGCTTCTCTCCTGTGTGGACTCTCATGTGTCTCTTCAGACTTCCCTGTACTGCAAATCTGTTCCCACATTCATCACAACTGAATGGCTTCTCTCTTGTGTGGACTCTCATGTGTGTCTTCAGACTTCCCTGTACTGCAAATCTGTTCCCACATTCATCACAACTGAATGGCTTTTCTCCTGTGTGGACTCTCATGTGTGTCTTCAGATTTCCTTTTACTGTAAATCTGGTCCCACATTCATTACAACTAAATGGCTTCTCTCCTGTGTGGACTCTCATGTGTCTCTTCAGAGTTCGCTGTACTGCAAATCTGTTCCCACATTCATCACAACTGAATGGCTTTTCTCCTGTGTGGACTCTCATGTGTGCCTTCAGACTTCCCTGTACTGCAAATCTGGTCCCACATTCATCACAACTAAATGGCTTCTCTCCTGTGTGGACTCTCATGTGTCTCTTCAGACTTCCCTGTACTGCAAATCTGGTCCCACATTCATCACAACTAAATGGCTTCTCTCCTGTGTGGACTCTCATGTGTCTATTCAGCTTTCCCTGTACTGTAAATCTTTTCCCACAAACATCACAACTGAATGGCTTCTCTCCTGTGTGGACTCTCATGTGTGGCTTCAGATGTCCCAGTCTTGTGAATCTTTTTCCACAAACATCACAACTAAATCGTCTCTCTCCTGCGAGGACTCTTGGTCGTGATTCTTTCTTTGACTTCACTCTAAAACATTTTGTTCTCACCAAACAGCTGGAAGACATTTTTCCAAAATGACACACCATGTGTTTCTGCAGAAACCCCTTGTAGTAAAACCGTTTACTACACTTGAAGAAGCTGAAGGATTTGTTGCCCGTGTTACATCCCACATGACTTACAAAGGCTTCCTTATATTTCAGGGCATGTGCAGCAGACTGAGGTGACCTGGTCTCCTTCCAAACAGTGGCCCTGTCTTCACTTTCAGGTCCAGAATATGGTTCTTGCCAATCCATATAACCGACATCAGTCTCAGAAGATTCTGAAGCCTTTGCATCATCAGCATTTGCATGTGAATGACGATGTGTATTTAGGTTCCTGGCTGGTCCTGATCCTCCACAGTCTTCTCCGTCAGTTTCTGTTTTTATCGGTGTAGCTGACTGAGAGGCTGGAGGCTCCGCCTCTCTGTTGTCCTCCGTCTGGCTTTGATGAAGCCGTGAGGTCTCAGGTTCATCATCTTCACTCTTCACAGTAACAGCAGTGGATAGGAACTTGGTGATATCAGCCTCCTCCAGCACATTAAGCTGATCTCCCTCTAGACGGGTCCAGAGATCCTCCTTTTCCTCTTTTATGTGGAGGGGATCCGGGTCCTCTGGGTCCTCCTGGTCCAGGGACTCAGGGGGGGCATTTGCATTAATTGCCAACAGCTGCTGGACATCTGCAGGGAGCACATTATGGACAACTGTGACTTCAGACTGATATCAGCTTTCATTAGTGGAGACATTCAAGGAGTTTGACAAAATGCATATGTGTTGCTCATCATGTACAAACACAGAAATACAAAACAAGAACACAATGACATTTGTAGACAGCAGGACAGTAGTGTGGAGTGCAAAGGACGTTGGACTAAATATGGAATGTTGAATGTAAAAAGATTGATTTTCTACAAGATTTTCTACAGTGTTTCCACTTGAGTTGTTTCAGATCACAAGACCAAAAGGTTCCCTCGACACAGACGAGATGTGACTTCCATCCATCCATTATCAGCCGCTTATCCGGGGTCGGGTCGCGGTGGCAGCAGGTTCAGCAGGCCGACCCAGGCTTCCCTCTCACCCGCAACACTTTCCAGCTCATCCTGGGGGATCCCGAGGCGTTCCAAGGCCAGCCGGGAGATATAATCCCTCAAGCGTGTCCTCGGTCTTCCTCGGGGCCTCCTACCAGTTGGACGTGCCTGGAAAACCTCTAATGGGAGGCGTCCAGGAGGCATCCTGACTAGATGCCCGAACCACCTCAGCTGACTCCTTTTCGACACGAAGGAGCAGCGACTCGACTCCAAGCTCCTCCCTGATGTCCGAGCTCCTTACCCTATCTCTAAGGCTGAGCCCGGCCACCCTACGGAGGAAGCTCATTTCGGCCGCTTGTATCCGAGACCTCGTTCTTTCGGTCACGACCCAGAGTTCGTGACCATAGGTGAGGGTTGGAACGTAGACCGACCAGTAAATGGAGAGCTTCGCCTTCCAGCTCAGCTCCTCTTCACCAAGACGGACCGGTACAGCGCCTGTTTTACTGCTGCAGCCGCACTGATCCGCCTGTCGATCTCCCGCTCCACCTTACCCTCACTCGTGAACAAGACCCCGAGATACTTGAACTCCTTCGCTTGGGGTAGGCTGTTTGTCCCCACCTGGAGGGAGCAATCCACCGGTTTCCGAACACCATGGCCTCAGATTTGGAGGTGCTAACTCTCATCCCTACCGCTTCACACTCGGCTGCAAAACGCCCCAGTGAATGCTGGAGGTCACGGTCCGAGGAGGCAAACAGGACCACATCATCCGCGAACAGCAGAGAGGCGATCCCGAGACTCCCGAACCGGATCTTCTCCGCCCCCTGGCTGCGCCTAGATATCCTGTCTATGAAAGTCACGAACAGGACCGGTGATAAAGGGCAGCCCTGGCGGAGGCCAACACCCACCGGGAACGTGTCTGACTTACTACCAAGGATACGAACACAGCTCCTACTGCAGGCGTACAGAGACCGGATGGCCCGTGCCAACGGGTCCGGCACCCCATACTCCCGCAGCACCCCCCACAAAACCCCCCGAGGGACCCGGTCAAAAGCCTTCTCCAGGTCCACAAAGCACATGTAGACTGGTTGGGCAAACTCCCAGGACCCCTCCAGTAATCTTTGAGGGTAAAGAGCTGGTCCAATGTTCCACGGCCGAGACGGAATCCACACTGTTAGTCTTGAATCTGAGGTTCGGCAAGCGGTTGGAGCCTCCTTTTCAGCACCCTGGCATAAGCTTTTCCCGGGAGGCTGAGCAGTGTGATACCACGATAGTTCGAGCACACTCTCCGGTCCCCCTTCTTGAAGATGGGAACCACCACCCCGGTCTGCCAGTCCATGGGCACTGTTCCCGACCCCCAAGCGACACTGAAAAGGCGTGTCAACCAAGAGACCCTACCAGGGGCTGATGCCCCGGACAACATAGCTCCCAGGATCACTGAGCCACTCAAACTCCTCCACCACGTTAAGGTGGAGCAGGAGATGTGACTTAATGAATAAATTCCTAAATGACTTAAGTTTAGGAATTTCATAAAGTCACCTTTTAAAAAGGCATTGCATATGAGATATTCAGTGGGTACGGAAAGTATTCAGACCCCTTTAAAATGTTCACTCTTTGTTTCATTGCAGCCATTTGCTAAAATCAAAAAAGTTCATTTTATTTCTCATTAATGTTCACTCAGCACCCCATCTTGATAGAAAAAAAAAACAGAAATGTAGAAATGTTTGCAAATTTATTAAAAAAGAAAAACTGAAATATCTGAATACTTATGACCATGTGATATTTCAGTTTTTCTTTTTTAATAAATTTTCAAAAATTGTTCTTTTCTGTCTGTGTGAGGTCAATAAAAAATAAAATAAAAAAATAAGCTGCACACCATAAATGCAATACAACGGCACTGCTTTTACTTTGAAGGCGATTTATGTATGTGCGCGCCTTACGCGGCCTCACCGACAGGTGTTGCCAACCTGACGACTTGCAGACTGACGTGAAAGCACGTATTGTTATGCAGTTTCTGTGCTCAACGAGCAGCGGGTGCTGCCGCGAGCCCCTCCGCCTCCCAAAATCTCACAGGCGGGCAGTCTCACAGGAGCCTCACGCTGCAGTCTCCGCGTCCAGATTGAAAATTAAATCGCACAATGCCGCCGCTGATCCTGACCTGTAGTCTGATACACTATGGCAGAGCACTTTAAGTCAGTATCACTTCCGGATCTTTACTCTTCTCTCAAATAGGAGAACTTTCCTCACATGAGGAGGCCTGCTCAGAAGATGTTGGTTCTCTTTGGATCTACCTACATGAGAACAAACAAACAAACAAACAAACAAACAAACATTCTCATGATGAAGTTCAACAGATCCAGATACAGATCCTCTCACTGATACTTGTCAGCTGTCCTTCACATCTCCACCTCAGACATTCAACCAGACTTCAGTGCACTTGTTGCGCATAATGCAGGTAAGCGCTGTTAATCACAGAAAAATATTTTTCAATAAAAATCTTTCAACTTTGCCCAGCACTAATTTATCAGTGGCGGGCCGTGGATTTTGTAGCTACGCTTGCTATTTAACAGCTGATCGCGGCGCAGGCCACCCCCCAGCCCCCCAACAGCGCAGTCATGGCCTCCTCGTTGTCTCCTCTAAATGTGTGCTCAATATCCTGCTGCGTGTCTCATGCGGTCCACTCACCAGCAGCTAATCCGTTTCTCAGGCTTCAGATTGAGAGTCAAGGTAGCTTCTAGCTTATTATGTGGATTCATCCAACAAAAGGTGCATTACCGCCACCTACTGCCGCAATACCATTGACCAATCGCAGCGCACGTTAATGGTCACGCTGAATGATCTGCTCGCAGGCATCGTCATATAGTTTAACCGGCTCTCGATTCCAGAGAGAAACAGAGGTGAAATGCCGCGCATGCTCTCTGTTGCTCTGCTCCCAGCCTCCTGTCTGCTAGCAAGGCTCTGATGCAGGAGCTGAGAGTTGTGCAATAAGAAAATAAGCTAATAGGGAAAAATAATTGTAATACATGTAGTGTATTTGTGAAAAACAATTATATTATAAAATAGCTATAACTTTTCATTATAAAAATACAAAAATGTAAACTTTGTGATTCTGTTAAGGCCAGCAGAGAAGGCTTAGCAGGCCCTGACGGCTGTAATATATATATATATATATATATATATATATATATATATATATATTTTCATTCTTAAATGTATTTCTTCACACGTGGTTGTGATGTAGTGCTCACTTGAACAATCATAATCGCCGCAATGGAGAAGAAATGTGGCTTGAAGATCTCCAGCAATAAGTTCTTCATTGTTTTGTGGGCGGAACATTACTAGAAACTATGAAGCCAAATCCAGGAAAAATGTTTTGTTCATTGGAAAAAAGATTTGAACCTGAAAAATCAAGTTTTGTTGTCGAACTTTGAAAAATTCAACAATCTATTCCAAATAAAAATAAGCGTATGAAGTTTTGGGGGGTTAAATATTTATCTATTTGGTTTATTTTTATAAATTTTTCAGTAACAGATTTGATATTTTCTACTTCTTTTTTTTTTAACTTTCAGATCATAATTTTTTTTTCTTCAAGTTCAGACTTTTGGCCTGGATCTGGTGTGGGGGCGTGGTTTCAACTACAGGGGCGTGGTCTCATGAGTGACAGCTTAACAGAGAAGGCTGAGGACCGGCCTCGACCACGTTGCCTTTAGGAAACGTGGGTACCACGAGAATTATGACTCACTACTTTCATACAGCATATTCACGGGATTGGCAGTTGATTCAGTTCAGGACATTTATTCTTTAAAGAAGTAACAGTGACTGAATCCACGCAATATGGTATTTGAATTGCGTAATCCTGGACTGCTCAACGGACGAGTAGAGAGTAACCTCTTAAATATCTAAACATAACAATCCACAGATGACCTCCTGACGTCTGATCCTATCCCACATGAAGTCTTTCCATAGATTGGTTTGCTCCCATGGTCACAAGACAGACAATGTTCTGTGTGTTCTTCAAACAGAGACACACCATGTCTCATGACTTTTAGAGAGTAGCTTGCAAAGTCCATATGCAAGTTTTAACATTCAAAGAGTTCAAGAAGAAGTCACAGGCCTTTACAACAGTATCTTTGATTAATACACAAACCATATGATTTATGAATTTAACAGTAAAACCGTATACGATTAAGAGTAAATAAGTGTATCTTCTGACAGCAGTAAACCAAATTCACGCCAGTGACAGTTATGTTTAGCAAGCTGTTTTAGGTCATACTTGACATAAACCGCAGTATAAGAGCAATAAACTATGCCGGGTTGGCCGTTCAAAAGCCACATTATAATATCCGACGTTTCCAACACTGAACACAGCGTGTCCCTGCGATGCCGTCTGGTGTGTGAGATGAACTGGTTTTGAATTAACTGGTTTATTATTTTTGCGTGAGGCAGATGTGTCGCTGAGCCTCTCTGTCACATATGTTATAAAGACTATAACAGATCAGTTTGCTGTAAACTTCACTACCTGTTCGTGAGGCTGTGGTTGAGACGCTGAAGACACTTAGCGAGGACAAGAGTGAAAGTGAAAGTCGGTGGTAGGTGCCGAAAAACACTCGCGTCAATAAGTCCTCTTCCTTAAACTATTTCATTCTGGGTCTCTTATGACCACGACATCACGTTGTTGGCTAAGCCCAACTACGTGATTTGATTCATTCTACTTTGAGTAAAAAAAATAAAAAACCTTTAGCCAGATCCTCCGGTGTTCCGGTTTAACGTTAACGAGTGACTGGTGAACTTAACCAGACCGGGGGGTTACGGCATGTTTCATCACGTTACGGTTTTTTTACAAGCAAGACTGAACTGTAACGGAACATAAACTTTACTAACTTTAACGCCAATACACAACCCAAACACGTTAGCTAACGTGATAGCAAGCTGACTAGCTTCCATTAAAAACAAGTTTGAGGGAAATGAAGCCGCTGTCGACATCTTAACGCTGATTGGCCAAGACTCGACTCGTCAAAGATCTTCTATTTTGAGAAGATCACGACCTCAACTTTTCTCAGTGTCTCACTCCAATCTCAGAAACGCTGCCGGCCAGTTGCTCTGCTCCGCTCTTTTTTTCTCTCCGCGACTTATTGACTGCCGTAATAATCGCGCGACACAACAAATCGATAATGAAATTCGTTGCCAACACTTTTGATAATTGATTTTTATCGATTCGTTGTTGCAGCCCCACACACACCCACCCACACACACACACACACACACACACACAGTGGTGCTCAAGCACCTGCCGTTTTGCCCTGAATGAGAAAAGTGCCCCTTCTGCTGGAACAGATCACAGATTAATGTGTGATAAAACACTGCGCTGTTTCACAATGCTAATGTTTTATATTAAAGACTACGGACTTTCATCTCTATCATCATAACGATATTCTACCCTGTGCAGCACTCATTCATCCAGATTAAACACGACTGTTAACTCTCATTGTGTTACTATCAGGACCTACAGTGAATCATACACACAGGAGTTAGTATGTCTTTTGAAACATTACGATGGAGCGGCTTGCGGCAGCTTTCATTTAGGATTTTTGACAGCATTATCACGAAAAGTCACCCATCTTCATGACGAAAATATCACTTGTTGACTGTCGACAAAAACAGTGGACACACATCATGTCCGACGTCTAACCCTTTTATAGTCTCCTGTACTGCCGCTGAGCTATAGAAGAGATTTTTCAGGTTAAAATCTTTTTTCCAAATGAGCAAAACATTTGTTCTTGTTTTGGCTCCATAGTATTCCACTCTTCCTGTGGCTCAGTGTTTGCAATGTTTTTAGTGTCTTTTCACAGTACGATCGTCACTGTATATTCGTCACAAAAGTACAGTTGTTTTTGTCAAAATGAGTCAGTGCTGTCTGGCCGTAGCCTCGCGAAAAAGCATCTCTAAATATGTTTAATGTGTTAATATCCGCCCGAGGTAACCAGTTGTTTTAGCTCACCTAAACCAAGAGGATCCCTGAACACAGATGAGATGTGACATCATGACTAAACGCCTAAATGACTTGAGTTTCTTTAGTGATTGGTGGCTCTGCAGGTTAAGCTGCCGTCTTTGAGTGCATAATAATTTTTGCTCGACAGGGATCAAATCCAGGTCGTTGCGATCTTTTCGTGAATATATTTTCTTAAATGTGTTTCTTCATACGTGGTTGTGATGCAGTGCTCACTTATACAATCGTGATCGCTGCAATGGAGATGAAATGTGGCTTGAAGATCTCCAGCATAAGGTTCATTCGAGATGAGCCAGTTCTGCGCAGAATCGTTCGCCGGCGATCGGCACACAATGCATGCTGGTTAGTTTTGTGTCCGACTTGCTCTGACGTCATGCACACGTGGTCAACGATAATCTCACGAGAGCCAGGCGGACGCCGATTTTAGAGCCAGGCGCCGCAGTAGCTCTCCAACGACTGCGTGGCCCAGTGCATGATGGGAAAAGTTCGGAAATTGTCATTGTTTCTGAGTTTTCCTGTGTATACTTTGAAGGCAGCTGAAAACTGTCCGACTTGACCGCAGTTTTTTGTCAACGCCTCAGTAATACAAACTGAACAGTTCATCTCAGGAGCAGCCCTCCCCTCTCTAAAAGACATTTACTCCACCAGAGTAACCAGGAGAGCAGCCCACATCATCAGGGACACAACACACCACATCATCAGGGACACAACACACCACATGGGACACAACACATCACCAGGGACACAACACACCACATCACATCACCAGGGACACAACACACCACATCACCAGGGACACAACACACCACATGGGACACAACACATCACCAGGGACACAACACACCACATCACATCACCAGGGACACAACACACCACATCACCAGGGACACAACACATCACCAGGGACACAACACACCACATCACATCATCAGGGACACAACACACCACATCATCAGGGACACAACACACTCCCAGCACAGACTCTTCTCTCTCCTGCCATCAGACGCTACAGGAGTCACAAGTCCAGAACCACGAGACTGACGAACAGTTTCTACCCATCAGGCTGGTGAACACACACACACACACACACACACACACACACACACACAGTGCACTTTATACAATGAGTAATACTATTATCATAGTTTTGTGCAATACTGTTACTATATTTTGTGCCTTATTTTTATTTATTTGTTACCTTAAGTTTATTGTAATTCTGTGAGTTAGGAGGACCCAGCAGAATAAGCTTTTCATTGGACAGAGTGACTGTCTGTTATCTGTGCATATGACAATAACAATATCTCTTGAATGTGTGATGAATCTGGTGACCGAGACAGACAACCGCTGCAGCTGTGACGTGAACACAACACGCATGCGCAGGAAACCAGTAGGTTTAACAACACTTGGGGTGGAACACCGGGAACAACAATGAAAAAGCACAAACCTGATCTGTGTAGCTCATGTTCTCTTAATAGAGAAACGGTCTCCTCATAATCTTCTATTAATCCGTGCAACTCCCCAAAAGCCTCTTCAACGGCCGCGTGGACTCGCTGCTTCACCAACAGTCTCAGCATTTCTTCTTGAGACATGGAGACGCGGCTGCAGCGAAGAGTCACAACATTTCCTCCTGACGTCTAAAACCACTTCTCCTTGAGCTGTGGACACGTCACGGGGTCAAGGAAAGATGGGAAGGAGACTTCACGAGGAGTTAGGAAAAGACAACCGCGTGTTTACAGGATCCGACTCCACTTTCACTAACGACGTAGTTATGACGCGCGGCAGGCGCATGTTAGTGACGTCAGTCTGCAGCGGTGAAACCACAATGTTCCGAAGATGGACTACAAAACGCGCAGCTTAGATACTTCGTCCGTCTTCTTACAGTGTTGTGTCATAACAACATAAACAACCTGGTTCATAGTATTACTTTATTAATAACATAAACAACCTGGTTCATAGTATTACTTTATTAACAACATAAACAACCTGGTTCATAGTATTACTTTATTAATAACATAAACAACCTGGTTCATAGTATTACTTTATTAACAACATAAACAACCTGGTTCATAGTATTACTTTATTAATAACATAAACAACCTGGTTCATAGTATTACTTTATTAATAACATAAACAACCTGGTTCATATTATTACTTTATTAATAACATAAACAACCTGGTTCATAGTATTACTTTATTAATAACATAAACAACCTGGTTCATATTATTACTTTATTAATAACATAAACAACCTGGTTCATAGTATTACTTTATTAACAACATAAACAACCTGGTTCATATTATTACTTTATTAATAACATAAACAACCTGGTTCATAGTATTACTTTATTAATAACATAAACAACCTGGTTCATAGTATTACTTTATTAATAACATAAACAACCTGGTTCATAGTATTACTTTATTAACAACATAAACAACCTGGTTCATAGTATTACTTTATTAATAACATAAACAACCTGGTTCATAGTATTACTTTATTAACGAGGTTGGAATAGAAATGAAAGAAGGAATATGAAAGTGAAACAAAGGTATGTTTCACAGAGTACAAAGCTACTAAACTGTCTCTCTGTTCAGTTTCAAACATGCTGAATTAAATACGTTATTGCACTAATAATGTGTGTCATATATGTGTGTCTCATATCCCTTTATGTTGTGATGGTTTATATGCAGATTATAATCTGATCATGAGAATATGCAGAGAACAGTTTATGAAACACAACTCAGTTTAACCTAGAAGTGTTGACTTGATATGTTTTATTGTAATGAGACAAAATAGTTGATTCAAAAGATGATAATCAGAAACATGAGTCAGACTGAAGAGCTCGTCCAGTTTAACTCTTTCATCAAAGCTTCTGTAGCTGAAGTCAAATAAAAGAATGAGGGCTGAGGCTGCAGTTCAACACCAGAGAGAATATCAATACAGCAGTTTGATCACTTTACAGCAGTTTCATCACTTTACAGCAGTTTCATCACTTTACAGCAGTTTCGTCACTTTACAGCAGTTTCATCACTTTACAGCAGTTTTTAGCAACATTAATGTAACGTTGGTAGTTTTGAAGCAGGTTTAACAGGTTATTAAAAGTATCAGACATGTTGCAGTGTGCTGTCTCTTTAAAAAGCCACATTGCATCCTCCAATGGGAATAGAAGGCTCACATTCATTTTCACATTTCTTAACATTGAAAAATGAACAGAGGTGTATTATGTTTTAAATATATCTGTATGTCATATTTAAAAAGGCTTGCGGTTTTGGTAAGTCAGTGGGATGAATACTTGAACATACAATCCTCTTTAGAACAAGGTGCACTGCAATGTTTTCATATGAAGGTGTCTTTAAATCAGGATTACAAACTAATTAAATTATTATTGAGAAACTAATTAAGATGATTTAAACGAGATATGTGGTGAGAGGATTAGGCGTCGGCTTGCAGTGCAGGAATACATGAGGCTACATTTCTATTCGGCATGCAATTCACCAATTGTTTATTAGCAGCCATATTTACAAAAAAAAGCTATTTAGAGCCACGATTCACTATAATAAAGAGGAGAAAGGGTGACGTCCGAAATATTACTCCCGTTCTGATCGACTCTATAAAACTCTATAAAACTCTATACCTCGAAATAAAACGTGAAATGTTGACTTAAAATGTTACTTACCATGACGGCTCGTCGATAATATGCGATGTAATGAGACAAGCCGGGGAGCAGTGTTTGTGTCTGAGGGGTGCGGTATTTGATGCAGATCTGCAGATGCACCCCGCTCATGTACTCCATTGGCCCCTTGTGGAGAACAGGTGAAGTGCGCCAGCAATAATAAAAAAACCTCCTCCTTCTGCCACAGTAACTGTTTCACATCCAGAGCCAGAACAAAAGATACTGAAACCGAGACGTGAGGACTTTGAAGACGTCTTAATAAATGTTTAAAGGGGGCTGGAGAGTCGATTGGCCAAATTACCAGTTTACATTATTCTGGGACCAGAAGGAACCCAATGTAGCTGGATGTGGATTCACACAAATATACAGTCTGTCTGTGCCTATAGTGATGGGAAATAACTGAATGTGTCCTGCTTCAGCCACGTGGAATGGTCTGCAAAAATAGATTACATTGATGAATCTGATATTTCTGATATTTATTTTCTGCATTGTGAACTCTGTAGATGACTGCATGTGTCTGGGTTAAATAGCTACTGGAAAGGTTGGCTTGAATGCTCTTAAATCAATCAATGTTATTGTGTGTGTTATTAAAATAATGTATACTCACAGAACCAAGCTATACATTTTTCATTATAGGCTTGGAGATGTTGGTATTATATTAACGTATTGTACTTTCCAATCCAACCAGTCAAACGTTCTTCTTTTCATCAAGTGCTTCAATATTGGAGGCTTATTTACACAGCAAACAATTAACAAGGACCTGGGGGGTATTTTTCGTACGTGGTTCAGCTAAGTCGATCAAATGTCCTATTATCCATCTTAAATTAGCGAGATGATTGACGTCAGGCTTTCTCGGTTCTTCAAAGGTTGACCCGCCCTCAAACGGTCTCGTTCATTCGAACCAGACGTCAGTCATCTGGATAAATGCGCGTGCACGCTCCTCCTCAGAAAGGGGAGGAGTCGAACACAGATTCGATGATCTTCAAACGCGACAATTTTAAATAAACTCAGAGAAAGAGCGTCTCTTCTCTCCGTGGAGGAGCAGGAGATGATCACGACTACATATGATGAATTTAAGTCCATAATCATGGCAAAGTCTAACGGTGCGTTCACATCCAAAGCGTAGCGAATATTCGCAACACTTCCTGTTTGTGAACGCAGCTTAACGCCGCCTCCGCTGGTCGGGCTAGAGCAGACATGGGCAAAGTACGGCCCCCGGGCTTTTTAATCCGGCCCGCCGAACTTGTCCAAATATTATTATTAGGGCTGCAACAACGAATCGATTAGCAAAAGTGTTGGCAATGAATTTCATTCTCGATTCGTTGTGTCGCGCGATTATTACGCCAGTCAATAAGTCGCGGAGAAAGAAAAAAAAAAAAAGAGCGGAGCAGAGCAACTGGCCGGCAGCGTTTCTGAGATTGGAGTGAGACACTGAGACAAATAGAACATCTTGCATGTGACGTGTCGAGTCTTGGCCAATCAGCGTTAAGATGTCGACAGCGTCTTCATTTGCCTCAAACTTGTTTTTAATGGAAGCTAGTCAGCTTGCTATCACGTTAGCTAACGTGTTTGGGTTGTGTGTTGTCGTTAAAGTTACTTTATGTTCCGTTACAGTTCAGTCTTGCTTGCATGCCGTAACCCCCCGGTCTGGTACACCGGCACACCGGCGGATCTGGCTGCAGGTTGTTTTTTTACTCAAAGTAGAATGAATCAAATCACGTCGTTGGGCTTAGCCAACAACGTGACGTCGTGGTCGTAAGAGACCCAGAATGAAATAGTTTAAGGAAGAGGACGCTCTATGCAGCGCAGCTTGATGCAGGGCTGAGATGAAGAGGTCAAAACAGACGTGAGAGGAGCAGTACAGCTTCCCTCTGTCCAGTGTTTCATGCATATTGATAAAGTGTTTCATACATATTGATAAAGCAGGGCATGCTAAATGCAGCCTCTACTCCAAGGAGATCATTACAGTAAAAGGGGCTCACATTTGGCAAATGTAAAGCATACATGTTTTTAGTGTTAGTCCATTTTTATTTAATTTTTTTTATTAACAGCTCAGGAATGTTCAAGGAGCAACCTGTTTGTGCTTTCTGAAGATGTTTTGCACTGTGAATTTGCACTGTCAGTTCTGTTTTTGAATAAAGGGTTGGAAATTAATTAACTTTTTTGATGTTTTTATCCGATTAATCGAAAAAATAATCAACCGATTAATCGATTATTAAAATAATCGTTAGTTGCAATTCGTGCAATTTGTTAAATTGCCTTGCAAATAAATGCTTTGCTACCTGTTAAAGGCCAAATCCTTTCATGTAATGATTTTTACATGTCATTTATATTAGTTCACACAAACACTCCATCCATCTGGTCCTGGCCCGGCCCCTCTGTCAAATTTTAGAACCCATTGTGGCCCGCGAGTCAAAAAGTTTGCCCACCCCTGGGCTAGAGTCACATAAGCGTCGCAAAATATCAAGTTAAATGCGTCAGTGTTGGGAACGTGTATCGGCTAATTTTAAGTGCCTCATCACCCAAATCAATCAGATTATATTTATTTAAATGTGCCTGCTGGCGAACTAATATATACTTATGAGGATATATGTACTGTATGCGCGTATGTATCATATATGTGTATGTACATGTATGTGTAGATTACCATATAACTAGGAGTTTGAATCTGTGTATGGGCGGATCAGTACCGTAATCATGTTCTACAATAATGATATGTATGGTGTACTAATAACACTGTCATATAATTATGAGTGCTTTAACACTTCCATAAGTTTCTTAAGCGCTAAATAAACGTTACGAACAGCACGCCATGCAGCGGCTTTCCCGATGTTCTCCACATCGCAGACACTGTGCAAACATGTACCAGTCGCAAAAAAGATCAAGGCTGTGATCCAGTCTGCATACAGTCTGTGATCCAGTCTGCATACAGTGTGTGATCCAGTCTGCATACAGTGTGTGATCCAGTCTGCATACAGTGTGTGATCCAGTCTGCATACAGTCTGTGATCCAGTCTGCATACAGTGTGTGATCCAGTCTGCATACAGTCTGTGATCCAGTCTGCATACAGTGTGTGATCCAGTCTGCATACAGTCTGTGATCCAGTCTGCATACAGTGTGTGATCCAGTCTGCATACAGTGTGTGATCCAGTCTGCATCCAGTCTGTGATCCAGTCTGCATACAGTATGTGATCCAGTCTGCATACAGTCTGTGATCCAGTCTGCATACAGTGTGTGATCCAGTCTGCATCCAGTCTGTGATCCAGTCTGCATACAGTCTGTGATCCAGTCTGCATACAGTATGTGATCCAGTCTGCATACAGTCTGTGATCCAGTCTGCATACAGTATGTGATCCAGTCTGCATACAGTCTGTGATCCAGTCTGCATACAGTGTGTGATCCAGTCTGCATACAGTCTGTGATCCAGTCTGCATACAGTGTGTGATCCAGTCTGCATACAGTAGGTGATCCAGTCTGCATACAGTGTGTGATCCAGTCTGCATCCAGTCTGTGATCCAGTCTGCATACAGTATGTGATCCAGTCTGCATACAGTGTGTGATCCAGTCTGCATCCAGTCTGTGATCCAGTCTGCATACAGTATGTGATCCAGTCTGCATACAGTATGTGATCCAGTCTGCATACAGTCTGTGAGACGGGCGATGCTGCGCTGTGGTGTTTAATGTACGACTCGAGGAGGTCTCGGCAGAATCTATAGCGTCGTACAGGAAGTCATGAGGATGTGAGAACGGATCTTGGCAATCTGGAAGAACTCTCTCCCTATAAAACTAATATAACTAATATTGCTCCTTCATCAATGAGGAAGGGAGCTGCCTTTTTTGTCCAGTGAATTTCACTAAACCTGCTGTGGAGCAGGTTAAGGGATTTCGATGTGTTGCTATGGTGATTTATCTAAACTTGCTTCGAAGAACTTAAAAGCCTGACCTACGTCATCTTATCCTGAAAATTATCCGGCTAACTCAGTGAACCAGGTACAAAAAATACCCCCCTGTTGCAACGTGAACATATTAAACTGCATTGAGTATTTTTATACGTGTGTGGTATTCTTATACTGTGTTCTGTGTCCTGCTTATACGCGCAGGATCGATTTCTACCGGCGGAATGCATCTTATTTATGAATTATTTACGTATGTTTTGAAATTCTGATTGTGACATCATTATAAAATAACCATACATGTTGTAAAAAGTGTTTGCTCTCTCCAGCTCTCTGATTTGAATTACATACATAATAAAGGTTATTGAGGGAAACAACAGATCACATCTTTTTATAATTGAAGAAAGTTGTTTGTGGTCATTTTGTTGTATGGTGAATAAGGATTAATAAGTCATAATTATGACTTAGCATCTAATAATTTCGATTTACTATCTCATAATTGGGTCAATATCACAATAAAGTGCCTTTGGTGTCCTCATCAGAATCACTCAGTTAGTATGAAAATGTAACAGAATAATGGAACTCTGAGGTGTTATTATAAATGGCCAAACATTTACACACTTATCAATACAATGATAAGTCTCTTGAAATGTGTTTCCATAATTTTATACTGTTTTGTTTCATTGGTTGTACGTGATGTTGGCATGTCCCACCCACTGCTCTGCTAACTACAGTGTGTAATAGATGTTTAAATGATATGAAATCCCCCCAAAAAGTATATGGTTGTATTGTCCACAACAAGTCATTTGATAAAATGAGTCATTTTGATCATGTATATTCTATTTTCATAAATTCCTAAAATTGCTATCCACACCGTCACTATGGGGTAACTTCCCCTCTAAGAAACCCTCTAACGTTTGCAGTGACATCACTACCACCAATGTCTTTCTTCACTGGAGGCTGAAACAGTGGCATGTTGCAGACTAAGTATTTAAACTTATATTTCGTAGTTTTCATCATATTGTGTGTGTGGTGTTATGTTGTCTAGCTTATCATGTCCACGCTGTCATAGTGAAATATCAATTAATATAAAAACCTTTCAGAAATTCAAAATCTATTTCTTAAACAGAACACAGTCACCTTGCTAACTGAATCATGTTGCTAACTGAAGGTCCACCATGGGCTCATTAAACATTAGCCAAAAATGTCAACTCTGTCATTGTCTACCCTGTCAGCAAGCTTCCCATTGCAAGGTGGGCATTATTTGCATAATTTTATTATCCAAATACTTTCCCCATCAAATACAATATATTGTTGAGAAAGGGACTAAATATCTTTCTGAAAATGTTATAACCACTATGTAATTACAATGTATTTACTCTACTTTGAATTTGTCCATGACAGGGTAGACGTATTTGGCTGTTTGCATGTTCATTGTCTACATGTAGTTAATTTATTAAAAAAAAGTGTGGGAGCTTGACCAACATGCATTTATAACAGCAGAACATCTACTTAATACATATACTTAATACAATGCATATTAAGTTTAATTAAGAAGCAGGAAGCAGCACTGGGTCTCAGGTGTTTAATTTTAATCTGGTAAAAGATATAAAAAGTCACAAAATCATCATCAGCTGTTGGTGTGTGTCTGCTTGGCTCCCCGTCTGTCAGTTGGAAAGAATTAGAACATGTGTGTACGAGCACACAGGTAGCTACGCTGAACACATACATACTAACCCAAAATTACACAGAGATACGAACCCAACATGTTTTGATGAAATTCATAAACTGTGTCTACCTTAATCTGGTACATTTACATACAGGGCATGCGGAAGGCAATCCGTCGCTCCGCGGAAGTGACAATTCGGAAGTGTTTTGGGCAATATTATCTGCTCATATTCAGCCAACTGCGTCAGAACTCATTGGACGGCGCTTCACAGTGCAGATGGACAATGACCCGAAGCATACTGCGAAAGCAACCAAGGCATTTTTCAAGGCAAAGAAGTGGAATGTTCTGCAATGGCCAAGTCAATCACCTGACCTGAATCCAATTGAGCATGCATTTCACTTGCTGAAGACAAAACTGAAGGGAAAATGCCCAAAGAACCTTGATTTTTTTTCATTTCAACTCCATTGTTGTGGTGTACAGAGCCAACATAATGAAAAATGTGTCAATGTCCAAATAGTTATGGACCTGACTGTATATATGTTTAACAGTTTGCTTGCCTGTAGACAATAGTACAAATTAAAATAAAGGCGGTGACACAAGACAATAGTACAAAATAAAATAAAGGCTTTCTAAGTGACACAAGTTAAAAACTATCCATCATATCTTTTCCAAGAACCTTCCTGTGAGTTTACAGTTACATAGAAGCGTATTTCAAGGGAATTATACAAAACGATGGAATCTGTAAAGTGAAGTGTCATTAACACAAGTTTCAGTAACACAAAGAAAACTTGCATACGTATTTTTGTATGTAGATTTTAAAACATTACACAGCTAAATACATTTTTAAAACACAGATGTATTTATACAGAGTTTTTAGTGTGTTTTTAGTTTCCTCCATTACAGACACACAGTATGTTGTCATTGTTTTAAAAAAAGATTCATCTTGTGTTCAGAAAACCCTTTGTCTTCCATCTCATTTAGAAACAAATGACATGTTTTTAATTTTTGTTTGTTTTAAATAAACACAAGAGAAAGAGAAAAACTAAAACTTCCAACATTAATCTTTCACAACTGGAAGAAACAAATTTTATTCTCTGTGGACTCTCATGTGTGTCTTCAGATTTCCCTGTACCGTAAATCTTTTTCCACAAACATCACAACTCAATGGCTTCTCTCCTGTGTGGACTCTAATGTGTCTCTTCAGACTTCCCTGTTCTGTGAATCTTTTTCCACAAACATCACAACTGAATGGCTTCTCTCCTGTGTGGACTCTCATGTGTTTCTTCCGACTTCCCTGTACTGTAAATCTTTTCCCACAAACATCACAACTGAATGGCTTCTCTCCTGTGTGGACTCTCATGTGTGTCTTCAGAGTTCCCTGTACTGCAAATCTTTTCCCACAAACATCACAACTGAATGGCTTCTCTCCTGTGTGGACTCTCATGTGTTTCTTCAGACTTCCCTGTACTGTAAATCTTTTCCCACAAACATCACAACTGAATGGCTTCTCTCCTGTGTGGACTCTCATGTGTGTCTTCAGACTTCCCTGTTCTGTAAATCTGTTCCCACAAACATCACAACTGAATGGCTTCTCTCCTGTGTGGACTCTCATGTGTTTCTTCAGACTTTCCTGTACTGTAAATCTTTTCCCACAAACATCACAACTGAATGGCTTCTCTCCTGTGTGGACTCTCATGTGTGTCTTCAGACTTCCCTGTTCTGTAAATCTGTTCCCACAAACATCACAACTGAATGGCTTCTCTCCTGTGTGGACTCTCATGTGTGTCTTCAGACTTCCCTGTTCTGTAAATCTGTTCCCACAAACATCACAACTGAATGGCTTCTCTCCTGTGTGGACTCTCATGTGTTTCTTCAGACTTCCCTGTTCTGTAAATCTGTTCCCACAAACATCACAACTGAATGGCTTCTCTCCTGTGTGGACTCTCATGTGTTTCTTCAGACTTCCCTGTACTGTAAATCTTTTCCCACAAACATCACAACTGAATGGCTTCTCTCCTGTGTGGACTCTCATGTGTGTCTTCAGAGTTCCCTGTACTGCAAATCTTTTCCCACAAACATCACAACTGAATGGCTTCTCTCCTGTGTGGACTATCATGTGTTTCTTCAGACTTCCCTGTACTGTAAATCTTTTCCCACAAACATCACAATTAAATGGTCTCTCTCCTGTGATAACTCTTGGTCGTGATTCTTTCTTTTGCTTCACTCTAAAACATTTATTTCTCACCAAACAGCTGGAAGACATTTTTCCAAAATGACACACCATGTGTTTCTGCAGAAACCCCATGTAGTAAAACTGTTTACTACACTTGAAGAAGCTGAAGGATTTGTTGCCAGTGTTACATCCCACATGACTTACAAGGGCTGCCTTATATTTCAGGGCATGTGCAGCAGACTCAGGTGCCCTGGTCTCCTTCCAAACAGTGTCCCCGTCTTCACTTTTAGGTCCAGAATATGGTTCTTGCCAATCCACATAACTGACATCAGTCTCAGAAGATTCTGAAGCCTTTTCATCATCAGCATTTGGATGTGAATGACGATGTGTGTTTAGGTTCCTGGCTGGCCCTGACCCCCCACAGTCCACTCCATCAGTTTCTGTTTTTATCGGTGTAGCTGACCTGCCGACTGGAGGCTCCGCCTCTCTGTTGTTCTCCATCTGGCTTTGATGAAGCTGTGAGGTCTCAGGTTCATCATCTTCACTCTTCACAGTAACAGCAGTGGATAGGAACTTGGTGATATCAGCCTCCTCCAGGACATTAAGCTGCTCTCCCTCTAGACGGGTCCAGAGATCCTCCTTTTCCTCTTTTATGTGGAGGGGCTCCTTTTCTTCTTTTATGTGGAGGGGCTCCTGTTCCTCTTTTATGTGGAGGGGATCCGGGTCCTCTGGGTCCTCCTGGTCCACGTCCAGGCTCTTAGGGGGGGCATTTGCATTAATTGCCAACAGCTGCTGGACATCTGCAGGGAGCACATTATGGACAACTGTGACTTCAGACTGATCAGCTTTCATTAGTGGAGACATTCAAGGAGTTTCACTAAATGTTTACGTGTTGCTCTTCATGTACAAACACAGAAATACATAATACAAAACAATAACACAATGACATTTGTAAACAGGAGGACAGTAGTGTGGAGTGCAAAGGGCGCTGGAATAAATATGGAATGTTGAATGTAAAAAGATTGATTTTATACGAGATTTTATACAGTGTTTCTGCCTGAGTTGTTTCAGATCACCAGACCAAAAGGTTGCCTCGACACAGACGAGATGTGACTTAATGAATAAATTCCTAAATGACTTAAGTTTAGGAATTTCATAAAGTCACCTTTTAAAAGGCATTGCATATGAGATATATACCCATGTGTTACATCAACAATTGCAGAACAATCTCAGCTCTCTATATAATGAGGCAGCATTATCCTAAGGCGTAGTGTAAAGAGATAATATGGCACTAGAGCTGAAAAATTGAAGCTCGATTTTTGAAATTCTTCTTATCTCTTGTGAAAATATAACTTTACTCATGTGGCCGAACTGTTTTGGTACTTGAAATTGGTTTACCAAAGGTATTTGGTTCACAAAAGCAGTGGAATATATTAATAAAAAAATGGTAGATTTTACTTTTTTGATTTTTGATTAATACCAAATGTTGTATTATCGTTTGAGTAGAAGTGTTGTCTGCAGTGGCGGTGCGTCAATAGAGGGCGCTAAGGCGCCGCCCCTCTTAAAATTTTGAGATGAAAAAAAAGAAGAAAAATATATATAATATATACTGTCAAAAAAAATTATATACCAAATAATTTAAATAAGAAATATACCGTGTTGACGCGCTAAATGTGTGTGGGAGACCGTAAGCCCCTGTCAACAACCACTTAAGTTAAATGTGACCAAATATAATATATCGCCATTCATCATCACTGAGGCCAAATGTGAGTCTATGGCAGCGAGCAAACATTTCACGGTCATTGCGGCAAGGACAGCTTCTCACATTGTTTCTTATTTCAACGTGATTGGACTATTCGTCGAATCAGAGACCTTTATCATTCCCTCACATCCCATATAGCTCCCACGTAGCTACGTGAGCAACACAGCTAGCAGAGACTTTGATTATGTTAGTATGGCCACTGAAAACTCTGTGGTATCTCTACGCGAAACACCTTTCAATCCACGATCAGATGTTGACAAGAAGAGGCTGAAAGAGGTGGAGCAAAGCAGTGGCTCTGAGCAGCCGAGGAAGCGCCGGGCTGTGAAGGAAGATGAGCTTGAAGGATTGCTGCAGAGGTGAGTGTCAATATCAGCAGATGCCTGTTAGAGTTTAATGTTTTATCTTTCCCACAGCAGAACACATGTTGGACATTGTTAGATTTGGGTGGATATCATATCAGACTATAACTTTATCTAAAATACCAATTCAACCCCCAACAAGTTAGTTTGTGTATGTGTGTGTGTGTCATAGCTCCAGGCTAGAGCATCAAGGTGGCTCCTGGCCTTTTGTCTATGTTGATGAGCCATCAAGACACACAAAACATATTTTTTTGTCAACTCTGATTGTTGGCTTTTGTCTGTAGTATGAAGCCTGTTTGTAGTAGATATTTCCCCACAACTTATCTGTCTGTCTCTGTCTCTCTCTCTCTATATATTTATCTGTAGGTTTGTGACACCATACTTGGACACACCAGGGAACGCTTTGCCTTCAAAGACCACCTCACCAGTGCCACCTTACTGCAGGGCCCCCAGTTTGAATGCTACGTCAATGTATTCCCTGAAGTTGCTCTGGCCACCACATTGAATGTTTCTTAAACCATTCTGCTCTGAACCTCTCATGCCCAAAGTTACAGTTTGTTGATAGTTGTTATTGGACAGTGTTGAGCACTGTGTTTTCTTGAAATAAAGCTTTGTTTTTTAGAATATTCTACTCAAAACCTCTTTTCTTCACATTGTGGAGTGCTATTTAAACCGCGCCGCCCAACTGCGCCCCCCAAAAAAAAATCACCAGCCGCCACTGGTTGTCTGTCACCATTTTCACCAAAATGAGAGAGGGACTGAGATAAAATGGGACTGAGGAATGACTTCATAATACAGACCAACTTTCATGGGGTGTGTGCAAATGAAAAATGTATATTACAACAGTTTTTGTTTTCAAATAAAATATTGACTATATATTCGAGTCAAAATATGTACTAAAAAGAAAAACAAACATTATGTTTACACAATGTGCATGTTTCAGTTTTGTTTTTCCAGGAAAAAATGTTTTGTTCATTGGAAAAAAGATTTGAACCTGAAAAATCAAGTTTTGTTCTCGAACTTTGAAAAATTCAACAATCTATTTGAAATAAAAATAAGCGTAAAAATGACTCACTACTTTCATACAGTATATTCACAGGATTGGCAGTTGATAGACAAATTTACTCGACGTCTGATCCTATCCCGCATGACGTCTTTCCATAGATTGGTTTGCTCCCATGGTCACAAGACAGACAATGTTCTGTGTGTTCTTCAAACAGAGACACACCAACCGGTCTCATGACTTTTAGAGAGTAGCTTGCAAAGTCCGTATGTAAGTTTTAACATTCAAAGAGTTCAAGAAGAAGTCACAGGCCTTTACTTAAGCAATAAGCTACGAGAGGCAGTACTGTGTCGTGCAATAATGTACTGTTCAAGGGTTTGCCGGCCCGACGCGCAGCATTCAAACTTCAAGAACAAACCTTGATTTTTTCAGGTTCAAATCTTGTTTTCAAATGAAAAAAAAACATTTTTGTCAAAACTGTTTGTCTCCATAATATTCCACTCTTCCTGTGGCTCAGTGTTTGTAATGTTTTTAGTGTCTTTTCACAGTACGATCGTCACTGTATATTCGTCACAAAAGTACAGTTGTTTTTGTCAAAATGCGTCAGTGGTGTCTGGCCGTAGCCTCGCGAAAAAGCATCTCTAAATATGTTTAATGTGTTAATATCCGCCCGAGGTAACCAGTTGTTTTAGCTTACCTAAACCAAGAGGTTCCCGGAACACAAACAAGATGTGAGATCGTGACTAAATGCCTAAATGACTTAAGTTCCTTTATTAATCAGTTGCTCTACAAGTTAAACTGCTGTCTTTGACTGCATCATCATTTTTGCTCACAGGGATCGAATCCAGGTCGTTGCAATCTTTTTATAAATATATTTTCTTAAATGTGTTTCTTCATACGTGGCTGTGATGCAGTGCTCACTTATACGATCGTGATCGCTGCAATGGAGATGAAATGTGGCTTGAAGATCTCCAGCAATGTGTTTGTGAATGTGTGATGAATCTGGAGACCGAGACAGACAACCGCTGCAGCTGTGACGTGAACACAACACGCATGCGCAGGAAACCAGTAGGTTCAAAAACACTTGGGGTGGAACACCGGGAACAACAATGAAAAAGCACAAACCTGATCTTTGTAGCTCATGTTCTCTTAATAGAGAAACGGTCTCCTCATAATCTTCTATTAATCCGTGCAACTCCCCAAAAGCCTCTTCAACGGCCGCGTGGACTCGCTGCTTCACCAACAGTCTCAGCATTTCTTCTTGAGACATGGAGACGCGGCTGCAGCGAAGAGTCACAACATTTCCTCCTGACGTCTAAAACCACTTCTCCTTGAGCTGTGGACACGTCACGGGGTGAAGGAAAGATGGGAAGGAGACTTCACGAGGAGTTAGGAAAAGACAACGGTGTGTTTGACCCAATCTCAATCTCCCCCTAAACCCTCAAACCCTGAACCTTCAGGGACTCACTGACGTCACATGCTAAGTGATTGAGTGTGAGAGGCTTTACGGCTTCATGGTGTAATTATGAATGGGGCAGCACTTTGCTGCAACATATCACGTGACTACATAAAAATATTGTGTACAATTGTGTATTTATTTTATACTTTTTATTCACTGATTTGAGCGTCTTCCTCACGAGATGAGAAGTCATTTTAAATGTTTGCTCGTTTTTGTCAAAATGAAATATTTGATGAATGTAAAAAGAATATTTATATACATATTTTCTACTTGCATTCCTCTGATTTCATGTGTTTTCATGTTCCATCTCTAATCCATAATGTTGTGGTGTTACGGTATTTTATCGGGCTGAACGCCCACGTGTCTCTTTGTTTACCTTTTTTTTTTTTAGGTATTCATGCTTCCATTGGGAACTGCGTGTTTAACGTCACATTGCTATGAACTGTGGGTAATTCCCTTAGGCAAAGTCAGCATCGGAAAGGGATCATAAAAGGCTCAAAATGTCTGCCAGAGAGCCTCATGGGACACCCCTAAACCCTCAATGACTTCGCGGGAGCGCCCTCAAAGTCTGTGAGTCCGTAAAGTGGAGATTGAGGCCCAATCTCAATCTCCACCCTTAAGGCAAGGCACGTTTATTTGTAGAGCACATTTCAACAACAAGGCGATTCAAAGTGCTTCACATAAAACCATTAAAAGCATCAAAACATAATGCAGAGAAAACAGGATTTAAAACAGTAAAAAACAACAACATTAAAACAGTCAAAAAGCTAAATAAAAAATAAAAAGTTGAATAAAAGTTGCAGTGCAGTTTAAGAAATAAAATGCAGAAGTGAGATGCAGCAATTGAATCTGGATCAAGTAAAGGCAACAGCAAACAGAAAAGTCTTCAATCTGGATTTAAAGGAGCTTGTTAGCCTGTCGACGGTAACAGATAAGGCACGTGTATTGTTATTGTTTTTGGTTATGAGGTCAGAGAAGAAGGACTTTCTTGGAATTCTAAGTTCCAAATTATAATTGCGAAGTCTCTCTTTATAGATACCACAGTGAACCTGGAGATTAGTTGTTCGCCACCTGCGCTTTCCAACACTCTCTTTTCTCTATTCTGACCAGCGTGGCATTTCTCCAAGGGGATCTTTTCTTACCAGAGACAACCTTCACCTTACTGGGTGCAATGGCATCAATAACATGTTTTACTTTAGAATTGAAGTGTTGACTGAGATGCAAGAGAGGGCTGGTGTGGAGGAGAACTTCTGAATAAATAGTTCACTGGTATTTTCAGTGATGCAACGCTTTGACACAACCTCAGTTTGGACATTTGTGTGCAGGGAGATTGCTCTCAAAGAAAACACATACATGATCAGAGAGTGCAACATCAGTCACAGCAACCTTGGAAATGTCCAGACCTTTGGTGATGATGAGGTCAAGAGTGTGCCCCTTGTGGTGGGTGGGACCTGTTACATGCTGTGTCAGGTCATAGTTATCAAGGACACCACATAGCTCTATAGACCCTCTGTCCTGGGGATTATCAACATGGATATTAAAATCACCAACAATGACAACACAATCAAAATCAATACAGATTATAGACAGCAGTTCAGTAAACTCATCAAAGAAGGTGGCACAGTATTTCGGTGGTCTGTAAATGTTGAGGAATAAAACTTGAGTGGAATTGAGAGCCACATATTCAAAGGAAGTAAAATGACCAAAAGACATCTGCTTGCATTGAAGAGACTCATTAAATAAAATAGCAACTCCACCTCCTTTCTTATGCGCTCTTGTTTCACTCATGAAACTGAAGTTGGGAGGTGTTGATTCAATAAGAACAGCTGCACTGTTATCTTGGTCTAACCAAGTTTCGGTTAAAAACCAAAAAAATCTAGTTTGTGCCTAATAATGAAATCATTGATTAACAATGTTTTTCCTGACAGAGACCTGACATTTAATAAAGTTAAGTTTAATATGTTCAAAGCTCTATTTGCCCTATTTCTTTGGATAGGCTGACGAGGAATGAATGTTAAATTGGATAAATTTGCAGATTTACTAATGTTACTTCGCAGCCTCACCTTTCTTTTTCTATAAGTCAGGACAGGAATTAAGAAGGCTAACTTCATACAGGGCCCCGACTGTTCCTGGAGATAATCAGTGGTGTCATTAGCCTTGTAGTCCGGACCCAAAAGACATCAATTCATGTCTTTATCGGGTAAGGGAGATAGGGGATGGTTGTGGAGCCGTTGTGGAGGCGGGGGAGGGGCACAGCTCTTTAACTTTGTTGTTTGTGTCAAAGCACTTAGAACCAGTGGCGGAGGTTTAGCTGGAGGGGTTTTAGCACGGGAAGTGGGAGTGCAGAGGGGAGTGAGTTTGGTTCCAGCAATGACCATCTCTTTCATGTGGTCAGTGAACTCCATGTGGAGGGAGGAGGGGGAGGAGGGGGAGAATAGAGAGGAGAGGGACCTGGATGAAGTATGGGGGGGGGGGGGGAAGTAGGTACTGGTGAGGGAAGTAAAGACTCGTCCTGTCGGAGAGGGGGATCAATCCTTGATGAGGGTGGAGACTCCTCCTCATCAGTCCCGTTGCTCGCAATAAGTCTGTCAAGCACCTTCTTCCCACCTTACTTGTTCCCCACTCTACTACATTCCATCCCCTGTCCCTCCATCTCTCCCATCATGCCCCTCCTCTCTCTGCTGCCATACTCCGACGATATTTTTCTTGATGATGCTCTTCCCCTCTGCTTTGGAACCGCGTGTTTAAATGATCCGACTCCACTTTCACTAAGTCACATAGTTATGACGCGACGGCAGGCGCATGTTAGTGACGTCAGTCTGCAGCGTTGAGACTACAACGTTGTAGTCCATCTGGACCACAATAAAGATCATCTTAAATACTTTATTAACAACATAAAAAACCTGGTTCATAGTATTACTTTATTAATAACATAAACAACCTGGTTCATAGTATTACTTTATTAACGAGGTTGGAATAGAAATGAAAGAAGGAATATGAAAGTGAAACAAAGGTATTTTTCACAGAGTACAAAGCTACTAAACTGTCTCTCTGTTCAGGTTCAAACATGCTGAATTAAATATGTTATCCCACTAACAATGTGTGTATATATGTGTCTCATATCCCTTTACGTTGTTATCGTTTATGTGCAGATTATAATCTGATCACTTTCTTTATTATTATTATTGTAAAATAGTTAATTCAAAAGATGATAATCAGAAACATGAGTCAGACTGAAGAACTCGTCCAGTTTAACTCTTTCATCAAAGCTTCTGTAGCTGAAGTCAAATAAAAGAATGAGGGCTGAAGCTGCAGTACAACACCAGAGAGAATATCAATACAGCAGTTTATCACTTTACAGCAGTTTGATCACTTTACAGCAGTTTGATCACTTTACAGCAGTTTGATCACTTTACAACAGTTTATCACTTTACAGCAGTTTGATCACTTTACAGCAGTTTTTAACAACAGCAATGTGACGTTGGTAGTTTTGAAGCAGGTTTAACAGATTATTGAAAGTATTTTAGGTCAGACATGTTGCAGTGTGCTGTCTCTTTAAAAAGCCACCTTTTAGCCTCCAATGGGAATAGAAGACTCACATTAATTTTAACATTTCTTAATAGTACAAAATGAACAGAGGTGTATTATATTTTAGATATATCATAATGAATATGATTACTTTTGGGACTTTAAATGTATTTTATTGCTAATACTTTTGTACTTTTACGAAAGTAAAATATTGAAATGTTCATCTCGCACAGGTGTAAATAACTTTTAAATTGTATTAAAATGTTCTTAATTGTATAGAAAAAAAATAAACAGAATGACTAATGACTAATTATATTGTGTGGTTAAGGTGAAGCTAAAATTAGCTCCACCTTTATCAGCTGCAACATTATAGACTTAGTAATGAACACATGAATGCAACAATAATTATAATCCCATGATATAATCTATATGTTTCTCAAATGGGGCATTTTGCATTGTAAATTATATTACTTTGGTATATTTTAATGCTAATACTTTTGTACATTTTCTTACCATTTTGAAATCAGGAAGAAAGCGATGGAAAACAGCTGACATGAGTTAACTATCAGTAACACCTGTGGAGAGTGGTTTCATTTAACCAATAGTAAAGCAACGCTTGTGACTCGACCAATCGGATTCAACCACTGTCCACATCCAGGAAGGAGAGTATAAATTGCCTCGCAGACCGAACGTCCCACGCAGCACTCATTGAAAGCAGCTGTGAGAGTTAATCAGCCTTCATTCCACCTCTTTAGACACAGCTTCAGGAAACATGGTGAGTTGAGAGATGGGACGTTTTCTTATGATTTAACCAGGTTCACAGCCCTCATTTCATCATTTATCGGCACTAGCTAATGTTCATTACCGAACTTTTTAACATTTATCTGTCGACTTTGTATGTAAACAAACTACACGTGCATATAGGTCGCACGCCACAGTCTTTATGCCAAGTCTGTCCAGCCAGTGGTTTCTTCTCGTTATTGTTGTCCAAGACCGACCACAAATAACCAAGACAACAGTTTGCGGGCCCTAACTTGATGCAACACAACATGCGTACATCGGCTATTTTCCTCATCGGGTTTGCAGATTGGTCGATGGCAGTCGACAAGGCGATTATCAGCTGATACAGATATCTGGCTGCTAAATCGGTGCAACCCTATTTTATATTAAACATATTCTCAAGATGAGATGATTATCCTGTTTTAATCATTTCGTAGATCATCTATTTGTCTTAATTGACTGATTTATTAAATAAATGTGCAAAATATGTTCGATTACTAGGTCACATTGTTGTGGTATCTGGTTGCTTTAATAAAGGGTCTTTTTCTACCTCCACCCCTCCAACTTTTTGAGCCGTCTTCAACATGTGATCTCAAGCCTCTAATTAGACATGGTTAAAACGGATGCAAGGAAATATTTAATGGTAGAGGTTACAACTTGTTGTTGTCCTCCAGCGTGAGTGTATCTCGGTGCACGTCGGCCAAGCCGGCGTCCAGATTGGCAATTCCTGCTGGGAGCTTTACTGCCTGGAACATGGGATCCAGCCGGACGGACAGATGCCCAGTGGAAAGAACACCGGTGGAGGAGATGATTCCTACAACACCTTCTTCAGTGAGACTGGAGCCGGAAAGCACGTCCCCAGAGCAGTTTTTGTGGACCTGGAGCCCACTGTCATTGGTAAACTGTCATTAATATAGATGCCATATCTCAATAGCAGTTATTTCATGAAGTCAAACCCTTAAGTAAGTTCTACTTTGAAACCGTCTCTTCAGATGAGGTGCGTAGTGGGACTTACCGCCAGCTGTTCCACCCTGAGCAGATGATCACAGGTAAGGAGGATGCTGCCAACAATTACGCCCGTGGACACTACACCATCGGCAAAGAGATCATCGACATAGTGCTGGACAGGATCCGCAAACTGGTGGGTAACATGATGTCAGGAGGGATCCAATTCTTTAATTTTGATTTCTGATATTTAAGTAAATTACATGACTATCTCATATGTAATCACTGTCTCTCCCTCTCTTCCCTCAGTCGGACCAGTGCACCGGCCTTCAGGGCTTCCTGGTTTTCCACAGCTTTGGAGGTGGCACCGGCTCTGGTTTCACATCTCTGTTGATGGAGCGTCTGTCTGTCGACTACGGCAAGAAGTCCAAGCTGGAGTTCTCCGTCTACCCAGCTCCCCAGGTGTCCACCGCTGTGGTGGAGCCCTACAACGCCATCCTGACCACCCACACCACCCTGGAGCACTCTGACTGTTCCTTCATGGTCGATAACGAGGCCATCTTCGATATCTGCTGCAGGAACCTCGATATCGAGCGTCCCTCTTACAGCAACCTGAACAGGTTGATCAGTCAGATCGTGTCCTCCATCACTGCTTCCCTTCGTTTCGATGGCGCCCTTAATGTTGATCTGACGGAGTTCCAGACCAACTTGGTGCCATATCCCCGTATCCACTTCCCTCTGGCCACCTATGCCCCCGTCATCTCCGCTGAGAAAGCTTGCCATGAGCAGTTAACGGTGTCAGAAATCACAAATGCCTGCTTTGAACCAGCAAATCAATTTGTGAAATGTGACCCTCGCCATGGTAAATACATGGCTTGCTGCCTTTTGTACCGTGGTGATGTGGTGCCCAAAGATGTAAATGCTGCCATTCTCAACATTAAAACCAAGCGCTCCATCCAGTTTGTGGACTGGTGCCCCACTGGTTTCAAGGTTGGCATCAACTACCAGCCGCCCACTGTAGTTCCTGGTGGAGACCTGGCCAAGGTCCAGAGGGCTCTGTGCATGCTGAGCAACACCACTGCTATTGCAGAGGCCTGGGCTCGGCTTGACCACAAGTTTGATTTGATGTACGCTAAGCGGGCCTTTGTTCACTGGTATGTGGGTGAGGGTATGGAGGAGGGAGAGTTCTCTGAGGCCAGAGAGGACATGGCAGCTCTGGAGAAGGATTATGAGGAAGTTGGCGCTGATAGTGTCGGAGATGATGATGATGATGAGGAAGGAGAAGACTATTAAACAAGCATGCGTTCCCTTTATTGATATGTGGCGCATTGTCAAAAAATTAAAGTTTGTTTGTCTGAACTAATTGTTTTCTCTTAATGCACCCTTTCAAGTTCAACATGATGGGTTACCAACACATTTGATGGTGACTTTGCTTTTAAAGGGTTTGACTAGAGAGATCGTGTCACATGGGGCCAGTGGTGTTCAACAGAACTGTTAACTGCAAATTAATACATTTTATAATGTTTGCAGGTAGTTAAACTACTAGATTACTGTTGCACTATCCAATGTTTTCAGTATGCTATTTAAAAGTCTCACATCTATTCATTGAGAGTAATTGGGTCCAGCATTTCAATGCACAGAAGACTCATGCCGATACAAAGGAGCTATTGTATGTCCCATTTTAAACGACAGATTTTTTTTGACCAATTTGCCTTCTCTGCAATCCACATTGAATGTTAACAATTTTACCCATCTGAAAACATCCTCCTGCTGCTTGGACAATCTACCGACACAGTTTTTCAAAAATATTTCTTTTACAAATTGTAAACACATCCCTTCTCTCAGGTGTCTTCCCACAAGCCCTAAAAACTGCAGCAATTAAACCACTCCTAAAGAAGGCTTGTTTAGACCCTGAAATAATAATAACAATGTATAGGCCAATTATAGAACCTCCCATTTCTAAGTAAAACCATGGACAAAGTGGTTTTTCTACAGCTGAACAACTTCTTGGCCGAGAATAACTGTTTTGATGTCTTCCAGTATCACAAACCAAGCCAGACATTTAGGTGTAGTTATGGATTCAGACCTCAACCTGAATAGCCATATCAAGACAATTACAAAATCAGCCTATCACCTGAAGAATGTCAAGGCCCGCAATCACCTCAAATCTGGCCCAATCGGGCGGTTAGATCCAGTCTGGAGAATCTAAACTGGCAATGCCCTCATTCAATCGCAATCATGCCAACAAAATGCCATAACTGCCCCAGCTAGGATCATGCCCACCCAGGAGCATATCGTGGGCCCACTACAAGTGGGTGTAATTCCCCTATGTTCCTGACCTCTGTAGGTCCTTACCAAATAACTAAATAAGTTTGGTCCAACAATATAGACTTGCCAAAACTGGATCCATGACTACTACTAATGGATGCAGAAAAATTGCACATGTTGAAAGCAGCAGTAATAAACGGAGACATGTTTCTATAATACATTTATTGTAAGGAAAAAACATTTTTACAGCCAGGTTAGAAGAAAAGATGTTTAGGATATTAATAATGAATACAAATATGTATTTAATACCGAATACAATTCTGAGAACCAATTTATTTATATCAAATCACACATAGAATAAATTAAAAACATGAGCTTTGTTTTGTTCACTTCAACAGCTAATGAGCTCAGCATGATACAGAGGTCAACATAGTTTCCTCCATTACAGACACACAGTATGTTGTCATTGTTTCATAAAAGATTCCTCATGAGTGTTAAGAAAACTCTTTGCCTTCCATCTCATTTAGAAACAAATGGCATTTTAAACATTTTACATACTTTTTTAAATAAACACAAGAGAAAGAGAAGACTTCCATCATTAATCTTTCACAACTGGAAGAAACTAATTATATTCTCTGTGGACTCTCATGTGTCTCTTCAGACTTCCCTGTTCTGTAAATCTGTTCCCACAAACCTCACAACTGAATGGCTTCTCTCCTGTGTGGACTCTCGTGTGTATCTTCAGATTTCCCTGTCGTGTAAATCTTTTCCCACATTCATCACAACTGAATGGCTTCTCTCCTGTGTGGACTCTCATGTGTCTCTCCAGATGTCTCTGTACTGTAAATCTTTTCCCACATTCATCACAACTGAATGGCTTCTCTCCTGTGTGGACTCTCATGTGTTGCTTCAGATTTCCATGTTGTGTACATCTTTGCCCACAAACCTCACAACTGAATGGCTTCTCTCTTGTGTGGACTCTCATGTGTATCTTCAGATTTCCCTGTCGTGTAAATCTTTTCCCACATTCATCACAACTGAATGGCTTCTCTCCTGTGTGGACTCTCTTGTGTCTCTCCAGATGTCTCTGTACTGTAAATCTTTTCCCACATTCATCACAACTGAATGGCTTCTCTCCTGTGTGGACTCTCATGTGTTGCTTCAGATTTCCCTGTTGTGTACATCTTTGCCCACAAACCTCACAACTGAATGGCTTCTCTCTTGTGTGGACTCTCATGTGTGTCTTCAGATGTCCCTGTCGTATACATCTTTTCCCACAAACCTCACAACTGAATGGCTTCTCTCCTGTGTGGACTCTCGTGTGTGTCTTCAGACTTTCCTGTCGTGCAAATCTGTTCCCACAAACATCACAACTGAATGGCTTCTCTCTTGTGTGGACTCTCATGTGTATCTTCAGATTTCCCTGTTGTGTACATCTTTTCCCACATTCATCACAACTGAATGGCTTCTCTCCTGTGTGGACTCTCATGTGTCTCTTCAGATGTCTCTGTACTGTAAATCTTTTCCCACAAACATCACAACTAAATGGATTCTCTCCTGTGTGAACTCTCATGTGTGTCTTCAGATTTCCCTGTTCTGTGAATCTTTTACCACAAACATCACAACTAAATGCCCTGGTCTCCTTCCAAACAGTTTCCCCGTCTTCACTTTCAGGTCCAGAATATGGTTCTTGCCCATCCACATAACTGACATCAGTCTCAGAAGATTCTGAAGCCTTTTCATCATCAGCATTTGGATGTGAATGATAATGTGGATTAAGGTTCCTGGCTGGCCCTGACCCCCCACAGTCCTCTCCATCAGTTTCTGTTTTTATCGGTGTAGCTGACCTGCCGGCTGGAGGCTCCGCCTCTCTGTTGTCCTCCGTCTGGCTTTGATGAAGCTGTGAGGTCTCAGGTTCATCATCTTCACTCTTCACAGTAACAGCAGTGAATAGGAACTTGGTGATATCAGCCTCCTCCAGCACATTAAGCTGCTCTCCCTCTAGACGGGTCCAGAGATCCTCCTTTTCCTCTTTTATGTGGAGGGGCTCCTTTTCCTCTTTTATGTGGAGGGGATCTGGGTTCTCTGGGTCCTCCAGGTCCAGGCACTCGGGGGGGGCATCTGCTTTAAATCGCCAACAGCTGCTGGACATCTGCAGGGAGCACATTATGGACAACTATGACTTCAGACTGATATCAGCTTTCATTTGTGGAGACATTCAAGGAGTTTGACAAATTGTTAGATAAATTGTTACTCTACACCGGTTGTAAAATCATTAATCAGGACATTTATTTCTATGCAAAAAAGGAGCAGAGTCAGAGATACAACGTGTTACTTTACTCAGTGTTTCCTCTACCATTAGATCAGGGGGGTTCCCTTTCCTAAAGAACCTTGTTCTTTTATTAAACAAACTAAACGTCCGTATGTTATTGATCTTATCTACACGACAGCATGTCATTTCTGTCTCTACATGGTTGCATTAACCCTTCTCCTCTGTTCTCTGTATCGCGCACGGCGGAGTTCTGCCCCGATGCGCACAGACTGAGCACTCTCCAACCAGCAGACCGAGACCGTAGAAAAATATGTCGCGTGAAAAGCAGACAAATACATCTGGGTGGGTTTACTTCCTGCTCCAAGAGTCAGAACTAAACATGGAGAAGCAGCGTTCAGCTTTTCTGCTCCACATATCTGGAACAAGGTTCCTGAAAGCTGCAGGTCTGCTGAGACCCTCAGCTCCTTTAAATCCACATTGAAGACTTTTCTGTTTGCTGTTGCCTTTAATTGAACCAGATTCAAGGATATTAATCAATTTTTGCATTTCACCACTGCATTTTATTTCTTAAACTGCACTGCAACTTCTAATCTATTTTTTGGTTTTTGACTGTTTTAAAATGTTTTAAAATGAATGTTCTTAATTGTTTTGAAATCTTGTTTTCTTCTGCATTGAACTAAAGTCATTTTGGTGGAAACATTGGCTGGACTTTTCAACAGTTTAAGAGCCACCATGAAAACAATTAGAACAGAATACTGTTTCATCACCTATGATAATTCAGCTCAAACTATAGTGCTGCATAGGGAACATGGAATACTTTGACAACTTAAAACAATTATTATTAATACACGACAATACATAACACATGAGACAATATCATAGAAACAAATACCAACAGAATTTAAATTGATGTGTAGCTTCATCTTTGCTGAATAAACTTATTTTGCAGTCAGTATCAGCCTGACAGTTTTTAAGTGTTTAACTATGTCTCATTTATTTCTGATGCTCTCATCAATACACTTGTGATTTAAAAAATAACAGAGACGAGAGAATCTTGTTGAGCAAACTCCACGACTAATTTGTTTCTCTAGTGTGGACTTTTAAATGTTGTTTCATATTTTTCTTTCGCGCAAATGTATTACCACAAACAGAACAACTAACTGGTTTCTGTCTTGTGTGGATAATCACCTCCTGCTCCTCTTTAATGTGTGAGGGCTCTGGGTCCTCCTGTTCCTCTTTAATGTGTGGGAGCTCTGGGTCCTCCTGTTCCTCTTTAATGTGTGGGGGATCTGGGTCCTCCTGTTCCTCTTTAATGTGTGGGGGATCTGGGTCCTCCTGTTCCTCTTTAATGTGTGGGGGATCTGGGTCCTCCTGTTCCTCTTTAATGTGTGGGGGATCTGGGTCCTCCTGGTCCTCCTGGTCCAGACTGGAGCTCCAGTCCTGCTGCTCAGGGGGAACCTCTTCTTTAACCACCAACAGCTGCTGGACATCTGTGGAGAATAATAAAATACATTCATATGTCTGAGAAATCTTATATTAAACTCTCTATTATTTAAGAGGTTTATGTGTCTGTACAGTGTAACATAAATAACTGTTGTGCTTGTTGCTGCTGTAATAGTGTTGTTCCACGCTGCTGAGCTTTGTTGAGTTTTAATCCTCCACAACGAGTAAAGTCGGTAGACGTAGAGATGTAGTACAGTAAAAGTACAATATGTACCTCTGAGATGTAGTACAGTAAAAAGTACAATAATGACCTCTGAGATGTATCTTAATAAATAGTACAATATGTACCTCTGAGATGTAGTACAGTAAAAAGTAAAACATGTACCTCTGAGACAGTAAAGTAAAACATATTTAGGTTCATAAATACTTCAGTAAAGTACCTGTAACTCTACCTCAGTACATGATGTGAATACTTCAGTACCTGTAACTCTACCTCAGTACATGATGTGAATACTGCAGTACAGTACCTGTAACTCTACCTCAGTACATGATGTAAATACTGCAGTACAGTACCTGTAACTCTACCTCAGTACATGATGTGAATACTGCAGTACCTGTAACTCTACCTCAGTACATGATGTGAATACTTCAGTACCTGTAACTCTACCTCAGTACATGATGTGAATACTTCAGTACCTGTAACTCTACCTCAGTACATGATGTGAATACTTCAGTACCTGTAACTCTACCTCAGTACATGATGTGAATACTTCAGTACAGTACCTGTAACTCTACCTCAGTACATGATGTGAATACTGCAGTACAGTACCTGTAACTCTACCTCAGTACATGATGTGAATACTTCAGTACCTGTAACTCTACCTCAGTACATGATGTAATACTTCAGTACCTGTAACTCTACCTCAGTACATGATGTGAATACTTCAGTACCTGTAACTCTACCTCAGTACATGATGTGAATACTTCAGTACAGTACCTGTAACTCTACCTCAGTACATGATGTGAATACTTCAGTACCTGTAACTCTACCTCAGTACATGATGTGAATACTTCAGTACCTGTAACTCTACCTCAGTACATGATGTGAATACTTCAGTACCTGTAACTCTACCTCAGTACATGATGTGAATACTTCAGTACCTGTAACTCTACCTCAGTACATGATGTGAATACTTCCTCCAGAACTGCTTCCATCAGTTTAAAGTGATGAAGAAACAAACAGAACCAACCTGCTCTTCGTATCCGGACTTCCGGGTTGAAAACAGCGTCCAGTAGTCTCCGTTGTCGCTCGTTCTCCTCTTTTGATCTAGAAAGTTCCTCCTCGTTCTCTGCTGTCGTTCTTTCAAACAGCATTTTGACTTTAGACATTTTCACAACGACAGAAACGTTTCCTCCACACAAACTCCGTCACTAACCCCGTTTCCTCTCCATTGAACTGGGACGAGCTGTGTCTGTTTGCAGCATGCTAAGCTAACTTCAGTATCTCTGTAGGCTACCGGGAGATGAGTCACAGGAACAACATCCGGGAACAAAGGTGAACATCTAGAAGTCCATTCAGAAGGTTTATCCAGACATACAGAGACTCTGCTGGATCAGTACTGAAGGAGCTACCTTCACTTTATCAACACAACAACGAGACGCTGCTGTTGCTCCTGACGGTAGCCGCCATGTTGCTAACGGAGGAGCATCCGGGTCAGCTGCAGCTTGCGGGATCACCTTCAAAATAAAAGCTTTTAGAAGATCATATGTGCTTTTAATATGGAAGCCCATTTTCGAAACTGTGATTAAGAAATTCAGATCCTGTAAGTTATAATTATGACTTAGCATCTCATAATTATAACTTACTATCTCATAATTATGAGATACTGACCAGTGGCGGCTGGTGACTTTTTTTTTGGGGGGGGCGCGGTTTAAATAGCACTCCACAATGAGAAGAAAAGAGGTTTGGAGTAGAATATTCTAAAAAACAAAGCTTTATTTCAAGAAAACAGTGCTCAACACTGTCCAATAACAACTATCAACAAACTGTAACTTTGGGCATGATGAGAGGTTCAGAGCAGAATGGTTTAAGAAACATTCAATGTGGTGTCCAGAGCAACTTCAGGGAATACATTGACGTAGCATTCAAACTGGGGGCCCTGCAGTAAGGTGGCACTGGTGAGGTGGTCTTTGAAGGCAAAGCGTTCCCTGGTGTGTCCAAGTATGGTGTCACAAACCTACAGATAAATATATAGAGAGAGACAGAGACAGTAAGATAAGTTGTGGGGAAATATCTACTACAAACAGGCTTCATACTACAGACAAAAAACTATGTTTTGTGTGTCTTGATGGCTCAGCAACATAGACAAAAGGCCAGGAGCCACCTTGATGGCTGTAGCTATGACACACACGCACACACATGAACGCGCACACACACGCACACGCACACACGCACACACACTAACTTGTTGGGGGTTGAATTGGTATTTTAGATAAAGTTATAGCCTGATATGATATCCACCCAAATCTAACAATGTCCAACATGTGTTCTGCTGTGGGAAAGATAAAACATTAAACTCTAACACAGGCATCTGCTGATTTTGACACTCACCTCTGCAGCAATCCTTCAAGCTCATCTTCCTTCACAGCCCGGCGCTTCCTCGGCTGCTCAGAGCCACTGCACACTGAGCCTCCAGCTAGCAGCTCCGGTTAGCATGTAGCTTGGTGCATGTAGCTTCACTGCTTTGCTGCTGAATATTTAAATCCGGACGTTCGGGTCCCAACTCTTTCAGCCTCTTCTTGTCAACATCTGATCGTGGATTGAAAGGTGTTTCGCGTAGAGATACCACAGAGTTTTCAGTCGCCATACTAACATAATCAAAGTCTCTGCTAGCTGTGTTGCTCGCGTAGCTACGTGGGAGCTATATGTGGTGTGAGGGAATGATAAAGGTCTCTGATTGGACGAATAGTCCAACCACGTTGCAATAAGAAACGATGTCATTGGCTAGGGCGCAGATTCGTGCGCCCGAAGATTCACGTTTCATCCGCCAATGAGAAGCTGTCCTTGCCGTCACGAGGGTGAAATGTTTGTTAGCTTTCCATAGACACACATTGGGCCGGCGCCCCGAGGGGGGAGGGGCTTTTCTCAGTAATGGATGAATGGCGATATATTATATTTAACTTAAGTGGTTGTTGACAGGGGCTTACGGTCTCCCACACACATTTAGCGCGTCAACACGGTATATTTCTTATTTAAATTATTTGATATATAATGTTTTTTGACAGTATATATTATATATTTTTTTTCTTCTTTTTTTTTTTTCATCGCAAAATTTTAGGAGGGGCGGCGCCCTAGCGCCCTCTATTGACGCACCGCCACTGATACTGACTGAGGGTGCAACCCTGTCTCCTAAAAATTGCGTTCCCCCAGAACTAATACGCATTCCCAATTACGTTTGATCAGAAACGTATCTCCTCCCTGATTATGTTTGTGTTTGACGTATTACAAATACGTTGATTATACACGTATACGTTGATTAATCACATATGTTGATTATACACATATTTTTGTTTGATTGTTTTTATGTTTGTGTTTGACGTATTACAAATACGTTTATAATCGTGTGTTTGTGTTATTGTTTTTGTGTGTTTGTGTTATGTGTTATGAATGTGTTCAGAACATTTCTGACCACATCCACACATCTTAACTGTACTGGTCATACAGAAATATTGTAATATGTCAAACACAACGTACTGGTACAGTTAAGATGTGTGGATGTGGTCAGAAATGTTCTGGGCCCTGTTTCTCGTACCTGGCTTACTGAGTTAGCGGGCTAATTTTCAGGATACGATGACGTAGGTCAGGCTTTTCGGTTTCTCGAAGCAAGCTTAGATAAATCACCATAGCAACACAGCCAAAAATGTAAACCTGCTCCCGGGCAGGCTAACTGAAATTCACTGGATAAGCTGGCCACTCCCACCGGACAAAAAAGGCAGCTCCCTTCCTCATTGATGAAGGAGCGGTATTAGTTATATTAGTTTTATTGGGAGAGAGTTCTTCCAGATCGCCAAGATCCGTTCTCACATCCTCATGACTTCCTGTACGCGGCGCTATAGATTCTGCCTTCAAGGAATCATTTATTTACGAGAGCTTCTGGAGCCGCGGACACTGATCACCACAGACGCAGCCGATCACCGTCTCACAGACAGAGACTCTCACCCGCTGCATGCCGCGCTGTTCTTAAGTTTATTTAGCGCTTAAGAAACTTATGGATGTGTTGAAAGCACTCATAATTATATGACAGTGTTATTAGTACACCATACATATCATTATTGTAGAACATGATTAAGGTGGACTCATGATAAGAATACAGAGAATCACACACAATTTATTTTCACTGCTTCAATTGATTGAATTTCTGATTATGAATAATACATATATACTGATCCGCCCATACACATATTCAAACTCCTAGTTATATGGTAATCTACACATACATGTATATACACATTCCTGAGGCAGCTGAGGAAATTCAACCTGCCAAAGAAAATGATGGTGCAATTCTACACTGCCATCGTTGAGTCCATCCTCTGCTCCTCCATCTCCGCCTGGTACGCTGCAGCCACTGCCAAGGACAAGGCCAGGCTGCAGAGCATCATCCGCTCTGCTGAGAGGTGATTGGCTGCAATTTGCCGTCCCTCCAGGACTTGTTTGCTTCCAGGACTCTGAAGCGGGCTAGGAAGATTGTGGCTGACCCCTCTCACCCTGGACACAAACTGTTTGAGTCCCTCCCCTCTGGCAGGAGGCTGAGGTCCATCAAGACCAAGACCTCACGCCACACCAACAGTTTTTTCCCGTCGGCAGTCGGGCTCATCAACAGGGCCCGGGTCCCCCACTGACTGTCTCTGTCACCCCCAGGACTATTTTTCAGACTTTTCTTTTCAGACTATTTTCTTTCTTTTCTTTCTTCTTACCGGTCACTCCCCTGCACACTTCATATTTAAACACTCATGCCACTTGTCTTATTTTATTGTATTGTTATATATTAATAAACAATATTTTCTTATCATATATTATTATATATAAAATGTTATCTTATTTGGCATTTGTTGGACTGCTTGTGTTACCAAACAATGGGATCTTGATAGGCTTAATTTAGTAAGTAAAGTATTGTTTTTGTGTCATGATGAATATATTCAACTCGATTCTGGGGCGTCGTTCTGAGACTTCGCTGAGTCGGCAACCGGACCCTGGCGACGTGTTTTCTGTAGCCGGCTTCAGGCCAGTGCTGGCCCCAGGTCAGTTTACATTACGGCCGAGTGACGGCAGTGACGGCCGCCGGAATCGGGCCGGTGTATTCGGTCCGATTCTGGGGCGTCGTTCATGCCGAGTCTCAGCAGAATCGGCAACGGGACCCGGGCCGGACATGTTTCTTCCGGCGTGTCTAGCTTAAGCCGGATCCGGACAAGGTCATTTTGGCTACCTGGGGAAGAACCCTTTAATTTACAGAGAAGAAACATCTTTAGCTGGAGGACTGTGGACTCTGTAACACTACTGGCAAGTGCATCTGACCCTGCTGGTGAGACACGCGATGGAAACGGGAAAGCAGGTTCGCATAGCTCGATGCTAACCTGCGAGCGCGCTAGTTAGCGCGCTCGCAGGGGTGGCGCGCTATCAGCTGTTAAACTCTACAGGTCTCAGCAGTTCAGAGCCATATACAGGTTGCCTGATATTTCGGATGCGACGTTTGGGTGTACTAAGATTCGTTGTAACAACGAACAATAAACAAATGTTGTGGCGCCGTATCAAATAAGGAAGGGGGTAAAAATTAAGACCTGTTGACAAAATGTAATACCTTTTTAAGGCCTTAAATTATGAATACTAAATTTAAGACTTTTTCAAGTTTTTAAGTCCTCGCGGGTACCCTGTCTGTGGCTGACAGATTAGAGAAAAAATAGAAAGCACTCGACTCTGAAGTTCACACATGGTTTATTTAAGTTCAATCAGAGAATATATGTTTCGTTGAATACAAAGAATAAAAAGTTACAAAAATCAAATAAAAGGATATATATATATATATATATATATATATATATATATATTCTAAATATATGTACTCTTTTTTTTATGCAATGCTGGATACATTGGAGCAAGTAAAAGGAATATAAGGAAAGAATAATATGCAAAGGGTTTATGTATGTGTCATTTCATGCTTGTGTGTGTGTCTACTGCGCTTAACCGCAGGAAGCATGTTCAGATGTGTGAAGTGATGTGGACTCAAACAGGCCCCTGCAGTTTTTAGAAGGGAGACGCCCCTTCGGTTATGATACTTTTATTTCTTGTTCATTGTTTTCCATTAATTACATGTCACCAAGTAACACCATAGTAATTTGATAATCAAGAAACGGCATTTCATCTCTTCCAACACTACATAACATCAACAGCTAAGGAAATAAATTGACTGTTTTGTTACATTTTGTAGAAGATTACTAAAACAATTGATTTAATATGCCACAGAACCGTGGGAACCCTGGACCAACAGTCAGTCTTGTCAACAGTGTCTGGTTGTAAATGTTTATCCGGCTAGTCCTGCTGCAGCTGAATGATTTCTCATTTATGAGCTACCATGTGTCTCTTTAGAGATCTTTTCTCTGTATAAGATTTCTTACAAATGGAGCAGTTGAAACGTGTCTTTCCTGTATGAGTTGCCATGTGTCTCTTCAGATGTGATTTATACAAAAAACATTTATCACAATCTGAGCAGCTGAATGGTTTCTCTCCTGGGTGGAGTCTCATGTGTCTGTTCAAATGTCCCGTCTGGCTAAATCTTTTCCCACACTCAGAGCAGCTAAGTGGTTTCTCTCCAGTACTACATGTGGAATCACTGATAGAATCGTCATCATTATTCAGAGAGCTTAAACTTAACTGAGGTTCTCTGGTCTCCTTCCAGTTAACATCATCACCATCACCATCATCTTCATCTTCATCTTCAGCACCACCACCACCAGGTTTAGAAGAATCTCCCGTCTCGTCATCAGTATCTGGTTCAGAAGAGTCTCCAGTCTCCTCATCAGGATCTGGTTCTAGATGTCTACCTGAGTTCCTGTCTGGTTCTGGTCCTGAGTTCCTGCCTGGTTCTGGACCTCCACAGTCCTCTTCATCAGCTTCTGTTTCCATGTGTTCAGTTGAGCTGCTGGCTGGAGGTTCTGCCTCTCTGTTCTCAGTCTGAGTCTGATGAAGCTGTGAGGACTGACGCCAAACACATTTATGTCTTTTGATCTGGTAACACCAGGCAAATCTTTTGTTACACCTGCTGCAACTAAATGGTTTCTCCCCTGTGTGGATTCTGACGTGTTCTTCCAGGGTTTTCTCTCTGCCGAATCCTTTCCCACATTCAGCGCAAATAAAAGATTTCCTACCTACATTACATCTGGAATTGTTGTTTAAACCTGACTGATGTTCTCTGGTCTCCTTCATATCATCACTGGTATCAGTCTCAGGTTCAGAAGAGTCTCCAGTCTCATCATCAGTATCTGAGTTCCTGTCTGGTTCTGGTCCTCCACAGTCGTCTCCACCAGCTTCTGTTTCCATGTGTTCAGTTTGTCTTTGATGAAGCTGTGAGGAATGAGCTTCTTCTTCTTCTTCTTCTTCTTGAGCTTCTTCTTCTTGAGCTTCTTCTTGAGCTTCTTCTTCTTCTTCTTGAGCTTCTTCTTCTTGAGCTTCTTCTTCTTGAGCTTCTTCTTCTTCTTCTTGAGCTTCTTCTTGAGCTTCTTCTTCTTTCTTTACAGGAGTGAATGAGAACTTGATACCAGCCTTCTCCAGCCCTTGAAGCTGCTCTCCCTCCTGACTGGTCCAGAGTTCCTCCTGGTCCTTTTTAATGTGTCGGGGCTCTGGGTCCTCCTGTTCCGCTTTAATGTGTGGGGGCTCTGGGTCCTCCTGGTTCTCCTGGTCCAGAATGGAGCTCCAGTCCTGCTCAGGGGGAACCTCTTCTTTAACCACCAACAGCTGCTGGACTTCTGCAGGACAGAATGAAGTACAGACACATTACTGACCAGCACTCAGACTAAACTTTAACCAATAATTATAATGAGATGTAGTTTGTATTGTCATAAACAGAATAAGAGATTCACCAAATCGATGACGCTAAATGTCAAAAAGACGAAGATATGGACCAATGAACCTTTAAGGGCCGTGGCTTAGTACATCAATCCACATAACTTCCAAAACACTAGGCCTATCATCACCAAATATGTAGCCTATGTTCATATCTCATCTTTTAACTTACCCTATCGTTTTAATTATATTCAAACACACATCGGCCAATTTCAGCTTTTTTTGTTGCCATTTTTCATCATTTTCAGGCATTACAAATCAACAAATTTCTTCTACAAAATGTTTGCGATCAACTTCAAATTTGGTCAAGGATGATCTGAAGACCTTTATGATGAAACGTTATCAAAATAGTGAGTTGTCCTTGAACGGCCTTGACGTTGCGTAGCAGCCATTACACGTCCATTTCGCCAAGAAATAGGAAGTTGTGGTAACTTCAAGGTACATTATCCAATCTGTCCCAAATGTCTCATGCATGATGCTGGTTCAAGCCTGTGACAATTCCATACAAACATTTTCAGTCATAGCGCCACCTACTGGCAAAAGGAAATTACACGTTTTATACTTTGATGTACTACTCCAAGTTGTCCAGATCAGTCTCACATTTTGTAAGTAAAGCCTGAACACATTGATGATACTTCATCATGAATATTGTAACTTCTCATTGAACGCTGTTGCCGTAGAAACGCATCATTCGCCATGAAAAAAATAAGCAGATTTCTCTGTGGCTTCGGATAGTCACAACCTCATGGAACATTCCACACATGTCAAAGGTGATGTAAATAAATATTTGATATAGCTTTTGGCCTTTGTCATAAATTGCCTCAATAGCGCCCCCTAGAAAATGTTATGTTTCCCCTACATATATGAAATTTGTTAAGCATGTGTAACACGCCCTCCCCATCCGTTAGGCTCCCACCCTATCATCATTCACACAAGCCCTCAAAACCCACCTCTTCAAACTTGCCTTTACCTGCTAACCCCTGCCCCCTACCCTTTACCTGCTAACCCCTGCCCCCTACCCTTTACCTGCTAACCACTGCCCCCTTTACCTGCTAACCCCCTACCCTTTACCTGCTAACCCCCATACCCTTTACCTGCTAACCCCCATACCCTTTACCTGCTAACCCCCATACCCTTTACCTGCTAACCCCCATACCCTTTACCTGCTAACCCCCATACCCTTTACCTGCTAACCCCCATACCCTTTACCTGCTAACCCCCATACCCTTTACCTGCTAACCCCCATACCCTTCACCTGCTAACCCCATACCCTTCACCTGCTAACCCCATACCCTTCACCTGCTAACCCCTGCTCCCTACCCTTCACCTGCTAACCCCTGCTCCCTACCCTTCACCTGCTAACCCCTGCTCCCTACCCTTCACCTGCTAACCCCTGCTCCCTACCCTTCACCTGCTAACCCCTGCTCCCTACCCTCCACTACATGACTCATTCCGTTGCAGCTTCTCTAGTTTTCTTTTGTACCAAAAATGTTCTGTTCATTTGTTTTGTTTGCTCCTTTGTCTTTCTATTTGTAGTTTTGTTCTGTTTGTCTCTGTCCTATGTAAAGCATCTGAGTATACTTGAGTTAACTTATATAAACGCATCGCCTACTGACCAATCAAAGCTTGGTTCCCGGGTCCAAACATAATATCACACAGATACAAAAGAGTTATCATCATCCAGCTGAAAGTAACACGGTTTAAACTGTTAAATGCAGAAAGAACAGCTGACAGAAAATCACAGACTGTGTAAAATAGAGATGGCCAAACGATACCAGAGCTCAGAAGCATGTATGCCCATGTCCATAAACACGTGTTCATAAACTCATGTTCATAATCACGTGTTCATAATAACGTCCCACTGCCACTTCTGTGACATCTTGCCTCACTAATATGAGCTATAAAAAGGACAAATACTGTACACATCTGTTGACATCGAACTGTAGGGCCATAATCACACACACACACACACACACACTTGTGGAACATTTCCATTCTGTGTGGAGAGGATCGAATCCCATCATGAACACGTGGCTTCATATTATTGACCAGCATTTAGTTTTATTGCAATGTGAAACACGACGGTTGTATTTATCATCAAATCCGTGAATGAAACGCAGCTCTAACTGACTTTTACTGCAGAAATGTGAGAGGCGCTTCGGTCACACTGTTAAACGGCTGCTTGGACTCCAGTCGGCCACTAGATGTCGCTGTTCTTCTTCAGAGTGAAACCCTGAAGCTTCAAATCCTTTTTGGTACAAATAGAAAGAAAGCCTCAAGCTCCACAAGGCTTCACCCACCCACCCCTTGTGTAAAGTAAGAGGTTTATAATATCACTGTCCATCTAGAGCACAATAGGGTGGAAATCCTGGATCTAAAAAGGCATAACAACACATTCCTGAGAGAAAGGGGACGATTAAATCCTACTTAACACTGACCTGCCCCTGCAATCTTCCACCTAATTTTCTTGATTTTCAAGCCAGGTGTCCAGATGAATACACGTTTGACATTTTAACAACCACTTGTAAAAAAAAAAAAAACGCTCACAAGGCGGTGGCTGCTTTGAACCCCAACGATACGGGAGTGGAGAGATATATTAAATGATATCTACGTTATAGAGAGGATTACTTGTTCCCTCCGTCACTTATGGAACAAGTGGGTGAGATTTGTAAAACCATTACGGCCTCTAACCTTTTTTTCACCCGTCTGTTCCCACTGCCAAGGCCGGGAGACAAGGAGGCTAAACAAGAAGAGATAACCACACAGCATCGCCGAGAGGAAGAGGCTCCACCCTCATCATCAGGGACTGATCCCCCTCCGAGAGGAAGAGTCTCCACCCTCATCATCAGGGACTGATCCCCCTCCGAGAGGAAGAGTCTCCACCCTCATCATCAGGGACTGATCCCCCTCCGAGAGGAAGAGTCTCCACCCTCATCATCAGGGACTGATCCCCCTCCGAGAGGAAGAGGCTCCACCCTCATCATCAGGGACTGATCCCCCTCCGAGAGGAAGAGGCTCCACCCTCATCATCAGGGACTGATCCCCCTCCGAGAGGAAGAGGCTCCACCCTCATCATCAGGGACTGATCCCCCTCCGAGAGGAAGAGGCTCCACCCTCATCATCAGAGACTGATCCCCCTCCGAGAGGAAGAGGCTCCACCCTCATCATCAGAGACTGATCCCCCTCCGAGAGGAAGAGGCTCCACCCTCATCATCAGAGACTGATCCCCCTCCGAGAGGAAGAGGCTCCACCCTCATCATCAGAGACTGATCCCCCTCCGAGAGGAAGAGGCTCCACCCTCATCATCAGGGACTGATCCCCCTCCGAGAGGAAGAGGCTCCACCCTCATCATCAGGGACTGATCCCCCTCCGAGAGGAAGAGTCTCCACCCTCATCATCAGAGACTGATCCCCCTCCGAGAGGAAGAGGCTCCACCCTCATCATCAGGGACTGATCCCCCTCCGAGAGGAAGAGGCTCCACCCTCATCATCAGAGACTGATCCCCCTCCGAGAGGAAGAGTCTCCACCCTCATCATCAGGGACTGATCCCCCTCCGAGAGGAAGAGTCTCCACCCTCATCATCAGGGACTGATCCCCCTCCGAGAGGAAGAGTCTCCACCCTCATCATCAGGGACTGATCCCCCTCCGAGAGGAAGAGTCTCCACCCTCATCATCAGGGACTGATCCCCCTCCGAGAGGAAGAGTCTCCACCCTCATCATCAGGGACTGATCCCCCTCCGAGAGGAAGAGGCTCCACCCTCATCATCAGAGACTGATCCCCCTCCGAGAGGAAGAGGCTCCACCCTCATCATCAGGGACTGATCCCCCTCCGAGAGGAAGAGTCTCCACCCTCATCATCAGGGACTGATCCCCCTCCGAGAGGAAGAGTCTCCACCCTCATCATCAGGGACTGATCCCCCTCCGAGAGGAAGAGGCTCCACCCTCATCATCAGGGACTGATCCCCCTCCGAGAGGAAGAGGCTCCACCCTCATCATCAGGGACTGATCCCCCTCCGAGAGGAAGAGGCTCCACCCTCATCATCAGAGACTGATCCCCCTCCGAGAGGAAGAGGCTCCACCCTCATCATCAGGGACTGATCCCCCTCCGAGAGGAAGAGGCTCCACCCTCATCATCAGAGACTGATCCCCCTCCGAGAGGAAGAGGCTCCACCCTCATCATCATCATCAGGGACTGATCCCCCTCCGAGAGGAAGAGGCTCCACCCTCATCATCAGGGACTGATCCCCCTCCGAGAGGAAGAGTCTCCACCCTCATCATCAGGGACTGATCCCCCTCCGAGAGGAAGAGGCTCCACCCTCATCATCAGGGACTGATCCCCCTCCGAGAGGAAGAGGCTCCACCCTCATCATCAGGGACTGATTCTAGTCTTCTGACCCATTCATTCTCTCTCACTCTCACAAAATATTATTTAAAAATAAAAATCGGTGAAAGAGACAATGTTGCCTAAAACACTTTCACCATGCCCATATTCATAATCACGTGTCCATAATCACGTGTTCATAATCACGTCCCACTGCCACTTCTGTGACATCTTGCCTCACTAATATGAGCTATAAAGAGAGAGAAGAAGTAAAGAGAACAACCTGCTGGTCTGAGGTCAGTTTAACCAGAGAGAGAAGAAGTAAAGAGAACAACCTGCTGGTCTGAGGTCAGTTTAACCAGAGAGAGAAGAAGTAAAGAGAACAACCTGCTGGTCTGAGGTCAGTTTAACCAGAGAGAAGAAGAAGTAAAGAGAACAACCTGCTGGTCTGAGGTCAGTTTAACCAGAGAGAGAAGAAACAAACAGAACCAACCTGCTCTGTGTAACCGAAGCTGAGGGTTGAAAGCAGCGTCCAGTAGTCTCCGTTGTCGCTCGTTCTCCTCTTTAGAAGCAGACAGTTCCTCCTCGTACTCTGCCATCGTTCTTTCAAACAGCCCACATATCTCTTGCGCAGCCGCAGTTAGTCGCTGCTTCACCAACGCTCTCAGCATTTGGACTTTACACATGTTCACACAACGACAGCAACTTCTTCTCCACACGAACTCAAACGTCCTTTCAGAAGGTTCCTCCGGACACAACAGAGACACTGCGCTAACAGACGTTACCGATAGACGCCATCTTGACCTCATACTGTGACGTCAGCCTCAGTGAAGAATACAGCTTCCGGGGCAGATGAGCTGCGGAGCTTCAAAATAAAAGTCTCAACGAGCGACTGAAGTGACAGGTGGTTTCTCAATATGTGATCTCGTGTAACATAAACAACCTGGTTCATAGTATTACTTTATTAATAACATAAACAACCTGGTTCATAGTATTACTTTATTAATAACATAAACAACCTGGTTCATAGTATTACTTTATTAATAACATAAACAACCTGGTTCATAGTATTACTTTATTAATAACATAAACAACCTGGTTCATAGTATTACTTTATTAATAACATAAACAACCTGGTTCATAGTATTACTTTATTAATAACATAAACAACCTGGTTCATAGTATTACTTTATTAATAACATAAACAACCTGGTTCATAGTATTACTTTATTAACATAAACAACCTGGTTCATAGTATTACTTTATTAATAACATAAACAACCTGGTTCATAGTATTACTTTATTAATAACATAAACAACCTGGTTCATAGTATTACTTTATTAACATAAACAACCTGGTTCATAGTATTACTTTATTAATAACATAAACAACCTGGTTCATAGTATTACTTTATTAATAACATAAACAACCTGGTTCATAGTATTACTTTATAAACAACATAAACAACCTGGTTCATAGTATTACTTTATTAATAACATAAACAACCTGGTTCATAGTATTACTTTATTAATAACATAAACAACCTGGTTCATAGTATTACTTTATTAATAACATAAACAACCTGGTTCATAGTATTACTTTATTAACAACATAAACAACCTGGTTCATAGTATTACTTTATTAACATAAACAACCTGGTTCATAGTATTACTTTATTAATAACATAAACAACCTGGTTCATAGTATTACTTTATTAATAACATAAACAACCTGGTTCATAGTATTACTTTATTAACAACATAAACAACCTGGTTCATAGTATTACTTTATTAATAACATAAACAACCTGGTTCATAGTATTACTTTATTAACAACATAAACAACCTGGTTCATAGTATTACTTTATTAACAACATAAACAACCTGGTTCATAGTATTACTTTATTAATAACATAAACAACCTGGTTCATAGTATTACTTTATTAATGACATAAACAACCTGGTTCATAGTATTACTTTATTAACAACATAAACAACCTGGTTCATAGTATTACTTTATTAACAACATAAACAACCTGGTTCATAGTATTACTTTATTAACAACATAAACAACCTGGTTCATAGTATTACTTTATTAATAACATAAACAACCTGGTTCATAGTATTACTTTATTAACATAAACAACCTGGTTCATAGTATTACTTTATTAATAACATAAACAACCTGGTTCATAGTATTACTTTATTAATAACATAAACAACCTGGTTCATAGTATTACTTTATTAACATAAACAACCTGGTTCATAGTATTACTTTATTAATAACATAAACAACCTGGTTCATAGTATTACTTTATTAATAACATAAACAACCTGGTTCATAGTATTACTTTATTAACAACATAAACAACCTGGTTCATAGTATTACTTTATTAATAACATAAACAACCTGGTTCATAGTATTACTTTATTAATAACATAAACAACCTGGTTCATAGTATTACTTTATTAATAACATAAACAACCTGGTTCATAGTATTACTTTATTAATGACATAAACAACCTGGTTCATAGTATTACTTTATTAATAACATAAACAACCTGGTTCATAGTATTACTTTATTAATAACATAAACAACCTGGTTCATAGTATTACTTTATTAATAACATAAACAACCTGGTTCATAGTATTACTTTATTAACAACATAAACAACCTGGTTCATAGTATTACTTTATTAATAACATAAACAACCTGGTTCATAGTATTACTTTATTAACAACATAAACAACCTGGTTCATAGTATTACTTTATTAATAACATAAACAACCTGGTTCATAGTATTACTTTATTAACAACATAAACAACCTGGTTCATAGTATTACTTTATTAATAACATAAACAACCTGGTTCATAGTATTACTTTATTAATGACATAAACAACCTGGTTCATAGTATTACTTTATTAATGACATAAACAACCTGGTTCATAGTATTACTTTATTAACAACATAAACAACCTGGTTCATAGTATTACTTTATTAATAACATAAACAACCTGGTTCATAGTATTACTTTATTAACAACATAAACAACCTGGTTCATAGTATTACTTTATTAATAACATAAACAACCTGGTTCATAGTATTACTTTATTAATAACATAAACAACCTGGTTCATAGTATTACTTTATTAACAACATAAACAACCTGGTTCATAGTATTACTTTATTAATAACATAAACAACCTGGTTCATAGTATTACTTTATTAACAACATAAACAACCTGGTTCATAGTATTACTTTATTAACATAAACAACCTGGTTCATAGTATTACTTTATTAATAACATAAACAACCTGGTTCATAGTATTACTTTATTAACAACATAAACAACCTGGTTCATAGTATTACTTTATTAACATAAACAACCTGGTTCATAGTATTACTTTATTAACAACATAAACAACCTGGTTCATAGTATTACTTTATTAATAACATAAACAACCTGGTTCATAGTATTACTTTATTAACAACATAAACAACCTGGTTCATAGTATTACTTTATTAATAACATAAACAACCTGGTTCATAGTATTACTTTATTAACAACATAAACAACCTGGTTCATAGTATTACTTTATTAATAACATAAACAACCTGGTTCATAGTATTACTTTATTAATAACATAAACAACCTGGTTCATAGTATTACTTTATTAATAACATAAACAACCTGGTTCATAGTATTACTTTATTAACATAAACAACCTGGTTCATAGTATTACTTTATTAATAACATAAACAACCTGGTTCATAGTATTACTTTATTAATAACATAAACAACCTGGTTCATAGTATTACTTTATTAACAACATAAACAACCTGGTTCATAGTATTACTTTATTAATAACATAAACAACCTGGTTCATAGTATTACTTTATTAACAACATAAACAACCTGGTTCATAGTATTACTTTATTAATAACATAAACAACCTGGTTCATAGTATTACTTTATTAACAACATAAACAACCTGGTTCATAGTATTACTTTATTAATAACATAAACAACCTGGTTCATAGTATTACTTTATTAATAACATAAACAACCTGGTTCATAGTATTACTTTATTAACAACATAAACAACCTGGTTCATAGTATTACTTTATTAATGACATAAACAACCTGGTTCATAGTATTACTTTATTAACAACATAAACAACCTGGTTCATAGTATTACTTTATTAATAACATAAACAACCTGGTTCATAGTATTACTTTATTAATGACATAAACAACCTGGTTCATAGTATTACTTTATTAATAACATAAACAACCTGGTTCATAGTATTACTTTATTAATAACATAAACAACCTGGTTCATAGTATTACTTTATTAACAACATAAACAACCTGGTTCATAGTATTACTTTATTAATAACATAAACAACCTGGTTCATAGTATTACTTTATTAACAACATAAACAACCTGGTTCATAGTATTACTTTATTAATAACATAAACAACCTGGTTCATAGTATTACTTTATTAACAACATAAACAACCTGGTTCATAGTATTACTTTATTAATAACATAAACAACCTGGTTCATAGTATTACTTTATTAATAACATAAACAACCTGGTTCATAGTATTACTTTATTAACAACATAAACAACCTGGTTCATAGTATTACTTTATTAATGACATAAACAACCTGGTTCATAGTATTACTTTATTAACAACATAAACAACCTGGTTCATAGTATTACTTTATTAATAACATAAACAACCTGGTTCATAGTATTACTTTATTAACAACATAAACAACCTGGTTCATAGTATTACTTTATTAATAACATAAACAACCTGGTTCATAGTATTACTTTATTAACAACATAAACAACCTGGTTCATAGTATTACTTTATTAACAACATAAACAACCTGGTTCATAGTATTACTTTATTAACAACATAAACAACCTGGTTCATAGTATTACTTTATTAATAACATAAACAACCTGGTTCATAGTATTACTTTATTAATAACATAAACAACCTGGTTCATAGTATTACTTTATTAATAACATAAACAACCTGGTTCATAGTATTACTTTATTAACAACATAAACAACCTGGTTCATAGTATTACTTTATTAATAACATAAACAACCTGGTTCATAGTATTACTTTATTAACAACATAAACAACCTGGTTCATAGTATTACTTTATTAATAACATAAACAACCTGGTTCATAGTATTACTTTATTAATGACATAAACAACCTGGTTCATAGTATTACTTTATTAATGACATAAACAACCTGGTTCATAGTATTACTTTATTAATAACATAAACAACCTGGTTCATAGTATTACTTTATTAACAACATAAACAACCTGGTTCATAGTATTACTTTATTAATAACATAAACAACCTGGTTCATAGTATTACTTTATTAATAACATAAACAACCTGGTTCATAGTATTACTTTATTAATAACATAAACAACCTGGTTCATAGTATTACTTTATTAACAACATAAACAACCTGGTTCATAGTATTACTTTATTAATAACATAAACAACCTGGTTCATAGTATTACTTTATTAACAACATAAACAACCTGGTTCATAGTATTACTTTATTAATAACATAAACAACCTGGTTCATAGTATTACTTTATTAACAACATAAACAACCTGGTTCATAGTATTACTTTATTAACAACATAAACAACCTGGTTCATAGTATTACTTTATTAACAACATAAACAACCTGGTTCATAGTATTACTTTATTAACAACATAAACAACCTAATATCGCTCCTTCATCAATGAGGAAGGGAACTGGCATTTTTGTCCGGTGGGAGTGGACAGCTTATCCAGTGAATTTCAGTTAGCCTGCGTTGGAGCAGGTTAAGGGATTTGGATGTGTTGCTATGGTGATTTTTCCAAACTTGCTTCGTGGAACCGAAAAGCCTGACCTACGTCATCTTATCCTAAAAATTATCCGGCTAACTCATTAAACCAGGTACGAGGAACGGGGCCCTGTGCTGGTAAAAAAAAACATAGGCCTACTACCGTGGTGCATGCTGGTCCTGTACCTGCCTCCTACATATAACCCCAGGTGCTCATTAACAAATCAATAAACAAACAAAAGACTAAGTAAACCTAGACAATAACTACAAATACTTAGACTAAACTAAAAACTATCAAAAGAAAAAGCTATCCAAATACATCAACAAATCTAACCTAAATAAGCAAAAAACTAGAATAATTAAACAATACTACTTGTGAGTAAAATAACTAAATACTAATATCAAACAAATAGCTCCTACAAATATACATTAATTGATTTGACAGGTTCAGCAAATGATTTGACCGGGTTTTGGAGAAACATCAGCGGAAACGTCCCTGGATGATATCAAAGCCATCATTTTTTACTTAAAATAAATGATTTAATGTCCTCCCACAGTGGATTAACAATGTATTGCTGGTATGGATTAGGAACCTCGGAGGGTAGGGCGATCTGTTTCTCCTTCATCTTAAGTTATTGACTCCCTAACGTTGCACTAAACTCTTTAGAAAGTGAGTTTTATGAGTAGTTGTGTGAAGGCGCTTTTACAGCTGACGTGATCTAAGATATGCGTGCGCATGTTGGCAGTGGAACATCATGGCCTTTATGTCGGTACAGCATTTAATAGTTTTCATAAACTGTTAAAAAAATCCATGAATTCATGAAATACTTTCTTCCTTCAAATTTCCGTCATTGTTTGCTTTGTCCCTGAGTGATGGGCACTGAGAGCACTATCACTGACCACAGTGCATCACTTAAATACCAATTCAGCCAAGTTGAGAGCAGGAAACAGCGACACCTCGCCTTCAAAGTAAAGGTTGGCTGTAGGCTGCCGCAGTCAACGTGATGAGTTAAACTAAATGATAATAAATGAATAAATGGCCTAGATAATGAACATAATTCATCACTTCTTTTACACACGTTGGAGATGAAACAATAAGGAGACAGAGGAGGAGGAACCAGCCCCGGGGATTTCAAAAGAAGCCATAAATTAAACAAACTTGAATGTGTTTGTGTTCTTGTAGTGTCCATAACTTCACAGAGTTAAGCTCTCTATACAAACACTGTGAAATGGGTTTATGGCTTTGAAGGTCCGCATAATGTTTGTCTGCCTTAGGCTGCATCCACTATAACACCTTTTCTTTGCTTTAAGATCTTTCCAAACATTTACCACAAAACAAAGAAATGTAGTGAAAAAAACCCACATATACTTTAATTTGTCAAACTAAGCTACAAGGTGGAGTCAATAACTTAAGATGAAGGAGAAACAGAGCAGGGAAAACAGCTGTTGTATGTAGACACGTAGTTACATCAAAGATCAAGCTTAATTGTTCATTTCAACCTTAATACATTGTTTGGGACCAGGACAATTTATTTTGTATAGCCCAAAATCACAAATTAGAGTCAGTTAGTCGGGGTCCTGGTCTTTGTTGATGAATCTGACTGCAGCTGGAAAGAAATTGTTATTGTGGCGGGAGGTCTTGGTCCTGATGGACCGCAGCCTCCTGCCAGAGAGAACATATCAACATATCATGTCATCATTGTCTGAACATATCAATGCCCCGTGCACATCGTCATGTCCATAATCTCTCATATTACCAAAGCGCAATCTTTGAGTTATAAAGAAGGGCAGAACACGCTGCCAAAGTTCAAGGCCTTTCAAGTCCTGTCTGCAATGCCTGGCCTCTTACTGTGAGAAACACCTCCAGCCTCACTATGAATCTCCCACGTTTAACCCTAACCCTAACCCCCGGCTACGGCCCAGAAAATCTTCCACTCCTGGATGGCCCAATTAAATTAAGAATGGGGGGACCTGGAACATTAAATCAGCCCCGTTCCAATATTTTAAATCTATCTCGCTACTTTTCTTTAACAGAGGACCAAAGATTGCTGTTGGAGAAGGGCCTATTCTTTATAGACACAATCTCCAGAACATTTCTTGGAAGAGGGAGAAAAAACAAAATCTGTCCACGGGGGAGAGAAAAGCACTTGCACAGTTAAAAAGTAATAAAGATATCATTATCAAACCAGCTGATAAGGGTTCAAAAATAGTTATCCTAGATAGACATCAGTATCTGACTGAAGCTCACAGACAACTCAACAACACCTGCCATTACTTACCACTCACCGGTCCTTTACAAGTGGAGACCCAGAAAAGGATCCGTGAAATTGTCTGTGACCTGTATGATAAAAAAGCCATCTCGGCAAAACAAAATTATTATTTATCTGGTGAGGATACTCCACGCCCCTGCAAATTCTATCTCTTGCCAAAGATCCACAAGGATCCGGGGACGTGGACGGTTCCTCACCAGATTCCTCCCGGCAGACCCATAGTCTCGGACTGCGGGAGTGAATCTTACAGGATCGCTGAGTTTATCGATTTTTTCTTGAACCCTTTATCACAGAAACACAATAGTTACATCAAAGATACATATGAATTCGTAACCCTTAGGGCGGCTGTAGCTCAGGGGGATGAGTGGTTGTCCCGCAACCACAGGTAGCCGGCTCGATCCCCAGTCCCCCCATAGCTCACATGTCAAAGTGTCCCTGAGCAAGACACTGAACCCTCAACTGCTCCCCAGGCGCCTCACAGGGCTGCCCACTGCTCCCTATCCAGGGATGGGTCACATGCAGAGAAGAATTTCCCCAAGGGGATTAATAAAGTGCATGTTTCTTTTTCCTTAAAAAACACCCGCTTGTCGAGGCCTCCGTCAACCTCCAGAACGAGGTGATGAAGATGTTCTGCCGCACTCATCATCAGTGCATCTGTTACCTCCGCTCTCTGGAGGAACACAAAGGCCACGATGGAGTCTCGGCTGCAGCAGAGCGGACCGAGAGGCAGCAGGAGCTCGCTGGACGTCAGCAAAGAATCTAGCAGAGATTCCAAGAGCGGCGGATGGACGTGGAGCTGCTTCAACAGGCGGTGGAGGCTGTAGTGTGAACGGTGGTCTTGCCAGGGTAAGAGGAGGGGAAAGGGGGGTTTGGTTAGGAAAGGCAAGACCTCGCACCTAACTCTGTGGCACTCCGTCGGTTAATTATCCTAGTGATCCCGGAGGAAATAATAATCCTCATCCGATATTGGTATAACGCCTTCGGTCTTTTATCTCGCCCCGTGCTAAATCGTTAGGTTTTTGTGTTATTTTCAAAATAAGTTATAGGTTTTGTCGAGGGTGTTTTACAGCTTGCGCTCGAGGTCCCCTGTGGTGGGCTGTAACTCCTCTGTGAAATCCCTTTTAAGCCTGAGATCTGGTGAAAAACCACCTCTTCTCTCTTCCTGCACAGAAAAGCCAGGCACTCCCCAAAAAACATGCATTCCTACCCCCTCTTTTAAAAACACCAGAGTACATAAGTCATGCTGTCACCAGAGTTGGTGAGAGGAGGTTTTACTTGCATGCTCCTTAACAGAGAGAACAGTTAACACATCTCATTCAAAAAGAGTATAAAACATAGCAACTTACAGTGTCCTATGCATTTTATGTGGTCTAATCACAAACTATAACTGAAATAAAAACCAAACATTATATATATATATATATATATATATATATATATATATATATATATATATATATATATATATATATATATATATATGTTCAAATGGTTACATAGAAAAAGAAAATGATTATATGTTTATAATGGTTAGACTTTTTTTTTTTACTTTCATTATATTCCTCGATCACTCAACAAGGCCGTCAATCGCTCTGCTGATGAAGCGGTGGAGGACGGGGTCAAGATCTTCACCGAGCTGATCCGTCTCCTGGAGAAAAGAAGCTCCGAGCTGAAGCAGCAGGTCAGATCCCAGCAGAGAACCGGGGACTCGGCCTTCAGTGGAGCCAACGACCAGAGCAGAGCTCTTACAATATTCACATCACGCTGAATCCAAACACAGCACACTGTGACCTGGTTTTATCAGAGGAGAACAGGAAAGTAACATTTCATAGAAATAATCCTCCATATTCTCAACATCCAGACCGATTCACTAACTACCCCTCACGCCTTGAGTAAAGATGAACTGACTGGCCGTTGTTACTGGGAGGTGAAAATGAGCAGGAATGCTGCAGTAGCAGTCTCTTACAAGAGTGCAGACAGGAGGCACTATCATGAACGTCTATTTGGACAGAACAAGAAGTCCTGGGTATTACATTGTGATAATGATTATATCTTCATGCATGGCGATCACTTACTCAGCATCTCAGCTCCTGAACCCTCCGCAGTAGGAGTGTACCTGGACCACGCGGCAGGTGTTCTTCCTTCTACAGCGTCTCTGAAACCATGACCCTCTTCCAGAGTCCAGACCACATTCACTGAGCCGCTCTTTGCTGGACTCTGGATTCATGGTTCTGATGGAGACACTGTAGACCAGACTTACTGTGATGAGTAACACTGATGGTTTGACTGTGTAGCCCTTTATCGTGCAAGTAACCATATATGGTCATTTTTCTCACAAAGTATTTTCAATGAGTGCCCTATAAAGGGTTAACTTTCAGTCTTGTTAGATTCGAAAAATAAGACCCTATCAGATTAAAGAATAAAGGACAGTAAAAAGCCAAATCCTATGAAATAACATACAATTATAAAATATAAACTGAATATCAGCGGTAACTACAAGTGCTTGAGGTACTTTTACTCAAGTAATTCCATTGTTTTCTACTTCATACAGTCAGTCTCTTCTCAAAAATTTACTTTTATTCTCCAGCTTGTGTTGATATTGTATGAGGTGTTATGTTATTGCTTTTTAATAATAATAAAAAAACGGTACTTTTCCATTTATAGATGTTGTGAGTTCTGCTCTGAGGCTCCTTTAACCACAAAGAGATGTGATTGTATCTCAAAGTGTGACCTGCAGCTCAGTGTTCGTTTAAAGATTCCTTCAAATATATATGTTTGCAGTTAATAGTTTTCAAACACATTCGTACACGTCTGCACTGCAGGATTCGAAAAATGTATTTTGTACGTTCTTTCCGTTTGTTAAGATGAATTAAGTTGTGTTTATGGATTTATGATTCTGGTTTCAGTACAAGTGCATCATATAATTGTGCATCATATGATTGTCTGTAGACTGTCTGGATAGAGACATCACTGCTGCCCTCTGGTGGAAACTTATTGAAACTGCAACTGATTAAATTATTTGATCTAAATTGATATTTTATTGGATTTTTCACTCACACTGGTGGAAGAAGTATTTATAAGTGATTAAAAAAACATTACCACAAACTAATGAACGATTACAGACAAAAACTAATTTAATATTTCACTTTTTTACAAGTATTTCCAATAACATTTATCACATTTGAACAAAGAAAACTTCCTCAAATTGTGAATTTATTGATGCATTCATTAGTAAATCATTTTAACAGTGTAGGTTCAGGGAGTCCTTATGTAATTATACTATTGCATTTTTTTTTGTTTTTACTTTTGTACTTTATTGAAACGTTAATTGAAAGGAGATATATATATATATATATATATATATATATATATATATATATATATATATATAGTAACGCTCGAGGTCCCCTGTGGTGGGCTGTAACTCCTCTGTGAAATCCCTTTTAAGCCTGAGATCTGGTGAAAAACCACCTCTTCTCTCTTCCTGCACAGAAAAGCCAGGCACCCCCCAAAAAACATGCATTCCTACCCCCTCTTTTAAAAACACCAGAGTACATAAGTCATGCTGTCACCAGAGTTGGTGAGAGGAGGTTTTACTTGCATGCTCCTTAACAGAGAGAACAGAGAGAACATTTAACACATCTCATTCAAAAAGAGTATATAACATAGAAACTTATAGCGTCCTATGCATTTTATGTGGTCTAATCACAAACTATAACTGAAATAAAAACCAAACATTATATATATATATATATATATATATATATATATATGTTCAAATGGTTACATAGAAAAAGAAAATGATTATATGTTTATAATGGTTAGACTTTTTTACTTTCATTATATTCCTCGATCACTCAACAAGGCCGTCAATCGCTCTGCTGATGAAGCGGTGGAGGACGGGGTCAAGATCTTCACCGAGCTGATCCGTCTCCTGGAGAAAAGAAGCTCCGAGCTGAAGCAGCAGGTCAGATCCCAGCAGAGAACCGGGGACTCGGCCTTCAGTGGAGCCAACGACCAGAGCAGAGCTCTTACAATATTCACATCACGCTGGATTCAAACACAGCACACTGTGACCTGGTTTTATCAGAGGAGAACAGGAAAGTAACATTTCATAGAAATAATCCTCCATATTCTCAACATCCAGACCGATCCACTAACTACCCCTCACGCCTTGAGTAAAGATGAACTGACTGGCCGTTGTTACTGGGAGGTGAAAATGAGCAGGAATGCTGCAGTAGCAGTCTCTTACAAGAGTGCAGACAGGAGGCACTATCATGAAAGTCTATTTGGACAGAACAAGAAGTCCTGGGTATTACATTGTGATAATGATTATATCTTCATGCATGGCGATCACTTACTCAGCATCTCAGCTCCTGAACCCTCCGCAGTAGGAGTGTACCTGGACCACGCGGCAGGTGTTCTTCCTTCTACAGCGTCTCTGAAACCATGACCCTCTTCCAGAGTCCAGACCACATTCACTGAGCCGCTCTTTGCTGGACTCTGGATTCATGGTTCTGATGGAGACACTGTAGACCAGACTTACTGTGATGAGTAACACTGATGGTTTGACTGTGTAGCCCTTTATCGTGCAAGTAACCATATATGGTCATTTTTCTCACAAAGTATTTTCAATGAGTGCCCTATAAAGGGTTAACTTTCAGTCTTGTTAGATTCGAAAAATAAGACCCTATCAGATTAAAGAATAAAGGACAGTAAAAAGCCAAATCCTATGAAATAACATACAATTATAAATATAAACTGAATATCAGCGGTAACTACAAGTGCTTGAGGTACTTTTACTCAAGTAATTCCATTGTTTTCTACTTCATACAGTCAGTCTCTTCTCAAAAATGTACTTTTATTCTCCAGCTTGTGTTGATATTGTATGAGGTGTTATGTTATTGCTTTTTAATAATAATACAAAAACGGTACTTTTCCATTTATAGATGTTGTGAGTTCTGCTCTGAGGCTCCTTTAACCACAAAGAGATGTGATTGTATCTCAAAGTGTGACCTGCAGCTCAGTGTTCGTTTAAAGAATCCTTCAAATATATATGTTTGCAGTTAATAGTTTTCAAACACATTCGTACACGTCTGCACTGCAGGATTCGAAAAATGTATTTTGTACGTTCTTTCCGTTTGTTAAGATGAATTAAGTTGTGTTTATGGATTTATGATTCTGGTTTCAGTACAAGTGCATCATATAATTGTGCATCATATGATTGTCTGTAGACTGTCTGGATAGAGACATCACTGCTGCCCTCTGGTGGAAACTTATTGAAACTGCAACTGATTAAATTATTTGATCTAAATTGATATTTTATTGGATTTTTCACTCACACTGGTGGAAGAAGTATTTATAAGTGATTAAAAAAACATTACCACAAACTAATGAACGATTACAGACAAAAACTAATTTAATATTTCACTTTTTTACAAGTATTTCCAATAACATTTATCACATTTGAACAAAGAAAACTTCCTCAAATTGTGAATTTATTGATGCATTCATTAGTAAATCATTTTAACAGTGTAGGTTCAGGGAGTCCTTATGTAATTATACTATTGCATTTTTTTTTGTTTTTACTTTTGTACTTTATTGAAACGTTAAAACGTTTATTGAAAGGATATATATATATATATATATATATATATATATATATATATATATATATATATATATATATATATATATATATACACACACACACATATATATGCTTCATGTAGGAATACTTCCATTTAAGCGGATGGAGCCATTAGATTTTTGCAGCTTTATTTTAATAAATTAAAAGAATATAATAATAATGGGTAATAATAATTAAATTAAACTTAGTTTTGTTTGTAGAAATTAAAACATTAATTTGAATGCAAACAAAAATCAAGGGTTACGGTTACATAACCCATTTTAGTAAACTGAACATGGAAAATGTTAGTTAACCCCATCCGCCCGAGTCCCCCTCCCCCCCCCCCCCGATTTTTCGATAATGAGGAAGTGCTTTTTATTTTTACTCAAACGCTTCTAAATCATCAACCACAGGTCCGATTTAATAAATTTAAACGGCTAAAGTACTCTAAACCCTTGTGAGAAGAGAAACGATGCACTACATTTAACAAAAAATATCGCTATATTTGTATAATTACGTAATAAAGTAAAGCTCCTCAACATGACTGAGCGATTATAACGTTTCACTATTTAGCTAATTTAGTACCCCTAACAACGACGGATTTCGAAAAACATACCACGTATGTAACCGTGGAGACTGTGCGCGAGCTGCGAGAAGGCAACGGCTATTTTTCATCGATTTCTTTCTCCGTGTTTTGAGGTCCTACGGTTTCATCGTTCTGCAAACGCATCTGAAAGCGCGTCAGATGACACACGCGGAAGCAGACGGTCATTTTGAAGGGTGTTTGTTCATGGTGCTACGAAGATTTAGGTAAAAATGGCTCATTTCTTTATTTCTGAACCGAAAAACATGATTTTTGGACTGGAAAGGCTTGAAAACATGTCATTGCTTGTTTATTGTGATTATTATTGCATATTTGGATGATTTAGGTCTTAATCTTTCTAAAGAGGTGCAGTATTACTCTGGGACATGATGGGAAGTCACCAAAAATACAATTCTAAAAACTTGGGGAGCGACTGAGGAAAAAAAATTTGATCAGATTCTTGACTTTTGATCATATTTATGCAAAAAAAATATAATATTTTTATTTTATTTATTTTTAAAGGCAAGGAGTTGCTGATTCTTTAGAGATCAAGGACAATAGGGACTGGTATTCATATCAAGGTCATATGAGCTGTAGAACACCTGTAGAAGCTCAAATTATAAATAAAATTAGGCTGAAATTAGTTGAAAATAATGAGTACAATCAACTTAAAAAATATGTCTGGATTTAGATACATTTATTTTCTGCGACCACTTTCCTAAATAAAATTGAGTAAATCCAACACCACATTTTTTTCAGTGTACATTCATTCGTGATAAACGCGGAACACAAACAAACAAATAAAGACAGAAATGTAGCAGAATTCATGGGAGCAACCGGCCTGAGCGTCATCTCTGCTGTCCGCTTTCAAAGTCCAGGTTGATGCCGGTCAGCCGCTCTCCTCCACAGGAGCGATTCAGTTGACGATCTCCGGTGCTTAAAAAGGACAACAAGCGGTTAAAAAAACACGTTACCAGAATCTTCCCTCTTTGGCTTCCTTCTGGTTTCTGGAGCTCTTAAAAGGGACACACCATGAGTGATGAGGTCAAAACATTTACGGAGAAATATCACCATGAAACTCGTCCCGGTCGAGTACTGACATTAAGAAAATGTGTTTTTAAAAATGTGCAGATGAGGAATTATTCTATGAAATATGTGCGAATCATTTCCTGCATTTCCGAAATCTGAACGTTGGATAAAGTCAGGTTCAAAATGTCAGACAAGATGAAAAGACTAATGCATAAAAGACTATACATAATACATCAATAAAATACTGTACTAAATTAATTGATCATGGTCAAACAGTTAAATAAGTTAAATTGTAGCGAAATGATTAAGAAATAAAATATGTATAACTATTGCTTTAGTAATAACATTTTGTAAAAATATTTAGTAATACAATGTTGTATAAACCTTTATTTAGTAATAGAATGTTGTATAAATCTTTAGTAATATATTGTTGTATAAACCTTTATTTAGTAATAGAATGTTGTATAAATCTTTAGTAATATATTGTTGTATAAATCTTTAGTAATAAAATGTTATACACCTTTAGTAATAAAATGTTGTATAAACCTTTATTTAGTAATAAAATGTTGTATAAACCTTTAGTAATAAAATGTTGTATAAACCTTTATTTAGTAATAACATGTATAAATATTTAGTAATAAATTGTTGTATAAACCTTTATTTAGTAATATAATGTTGTATAAATCTTTAGTAATATATTGTTGTATAAATCTTTAGTAATAAAATGTTGTATAAATCCGTTATGAACGATATCTGAATAGAGGAATGAAACTGGAAAGTTTGATGGATGTAAAAGGACTTTGTGAACTCTGTTTTAAAAGGTGCTATACAATAATAATTATATTA